>NW_023613117.1:5000-57480 GCF_013339725.1 Rhipicephalus microplus
TGCTTCAAATCATGGAGGCATTGAAAAATATGTTACTTGCGGAAAGTTGTCGGAAGAGGTACTGCAATGTACGGATGTAATGAAGTTCTTTGTAAAAGCTGGCGGTTCATTGCAGCGACTTAGAAAGAACAAAAAAAAGTAAATTGTCGCCTTCGCACATACTGAGGCAGCTATACGCGATCCTATATTTTTTAGAATATTATTGGTAAGATATGCAATGATCATTTGTCATGATATGCGCGGTAGGTTCATCTGGTGCGCGATGTTTGTGAGTTTGTGCTGTGCCGTACGCCGACGAAGATGACGATGAGACAAGGAAAAGGCGGATCGTGTCGTCAAAGTCAAGCCAAGCCATGGGGAGAGAGAAGAGGAAGACGACGACGGGGCGTTCGAGAAGAAGGATCGGAAACGAAACAGTGGCAGGCTGAAGCGCTCGTCGGGTCGTGGTCCCGAAGCCTACCTTGTGCCTGTGGTCCGCACGAGCTGGCTCCCTTCTACCGGTGATCCAGCAGCCGGCGCCGGTCCGTCTGTACTCGGATCCGGGCGGTTTCCAGACCTGGGCTACTACTGGCTGTCCGGGACGTGCTTGCCACACATCGACTCTGCCTCACGCTCCGCTCCGACCATGGCCTGAGGCATCGCTGATGTCGGCGTAAGACGCAACGCACCGCATCGACTCATCTGCCTTCGACGTCACACGGTGAAGTGTTTCAAACCTTGTGTAGTGCAGTGGGGGACTACGCTAAGCGTCAGACCTTGTCTTTCGAGAACGTGTGTCGTGCTCGTACTAAGGCAGTTCTTCGCTGTTGCCATGTAACACGCCAAGCTTCTTTATCGTTTTTTTTTCTTTCGTGGCATTAAAGCCTTATAACTCAAGTTGCAAATGTCTTCGTCAGTCTCGACAACGATTATTTAAGTTGCCGTGATTGCCCGAACCTTATCCCTCACATCATTGAAGGAATATTCTGAAAAAAATTGCATTTTGGCCACGCCACCTTCAGCGGTTAGCGACTGTTTTATTATTTTCGTGCATATATCAAGGCGTTATTTAAAGGCACACTTAAGAGTGAGACAAGTTTTTGCGTACTAGTGAAGCACAGTTTCACAATTCCGAAAACACCAATTTCGCCGAGACTCTGCGCTGGCTAAGCGAGACAACGCGCGAAACAAAAATGTGTGTGGAGATGCCACTCGAGATTCCTGCACATACGCGATGACGTGATGAGATTTGAAGGTGTGTACTGGGTCCTGGGTAGCTTCTAGTCAATGCATCTTGAGTACATCATAACCTGTGGGTACTTATCAAACAAAGTTTCAGGAAATTTTATCGAGAACACGTCTCTGAAATTACAATAGTGCATGGTGAAATGTTTGACGCCAGACGCTCATGAATCGCTGCGAAATTTGAAAACGAAACTTCAAACTCAATCGTCTTCGCTAATAATTATCTTATGATAGTAAAACGAATGCCACCAGAGTTTTCAGAGTGCAGTTTGTCAATCTAGAAAAACGTTGTTTCACTTCAGGGCTCCTTTATTATCACCGAACGTCAAAATGCATTGACCCGCACTTTCTTGTGCGCATGTGTTGAACGCAGCACTGTTCTTTTAGCTGTTAAAGATGCAAAAAAAAGCAAAGCTAATAGTCCAATACGGCGTATCCAAACCCACCCATAGGATGGTCTATAGTATCAATGATTATACAGGTCAGCACAATTCGTGGATATTCGATGCTTGGAAAAAAAAAAACCCTTAACCTATCCACAAGTATCCAATTCCTTAACTCGTCTTATCTTCATTTGACTTGTCTTTGCAGTTACTTCCACTGTGACGCATCGGACCCGAGCCAAGAACGGTGCTCGGTGCCGCCGTCATGCTGCCGCCCCGAGTCGACCTTCACTGGCATCCTCTGTGGGCGCAGCGTACTGAACTTGTCCGATCACGAAGCTTGGTTCCGCGTTCACACGGGAAGCTGCCCTGACGCGACAAACCGCTACGTGAAGGAGCACGTCATGATCATCGGGGGTGTCTGCCTCGTCGCTGTGATTGTTCTGGCCTTCATAGACATGGTCACGAACACCGTAATTGACGAGATCGACATCATTCGCAAGATATATGACCATGTCAACGGTGCAGAGGCCGGAGTGTCTTGCGCATTCACAACCTAAGCTGCAATATTCGTTGGGGCGTTTCCCGTTTTCATCTATTTAGATTTACACATTCAATCTTTTCTGGTAATCAATTTTGGTCATTTTTTAAAGTCTTCTTAAAATATTTTTAGCACCTTAGGCCACAATAGCGAATAATCGCATACTAAATAGTTGATCGAAGAATGTAAAATTGAGGTGCTTGGTTTTCTTTGGCATTGATTTTAATAATTAAACCTAACAGACAATGATGCAAGCATACTCTATGAATTAAAAAGAAAAGTAGGCGAAAAGGTTACTTGCTGTTAGCGGTCATCCAGCTGTCCTCTTTAGGGATATATATATTTTCACTTAACTGTATTGTCAGTGAGCGCCACTAGCAACCCTTACTCTGTGTTTAGAATATTTTTCGGCCTGTTGGCATCACGCAGCACGTGAATATATTACGAGCCGGCAGCTGAATAATAATCACTCGCATACAGCCTAAATACATCGAGTCTTCCAGAATCAAAGCTTCACTATGAACGAAGGAAAGAAATTGGAAATTTAAGGCTCATTGATCGTTAGCTATTCTTCTCTGGGTATATGGATGCGAAATAAGGTGCTACAGTACATGACGTAGAAGTGACGCCGTTTTTGCATGAAAAAGCTGAACTCCACATATATAGAAAGATTTTGATTCACAGAAAAGCATAGAGACCTGCGTGGGTGACAGTGTCTTCTTGCCGGCTCGTCTACACCGGGGTAAGGAAACGGGAAAGCAACCACACGATGGATAACGATGGTGATTTATGGTGGTGAGTATATACTGTTGTTACAAGTTGACAAAGTGTTATAATCTACGTGGAATCGAATCATTTGTAAGAAGGTTATGGGTGCTCTTACGACCACAGTCTCACTGTTGACCTCAAGTCGAATGCGGAACACAACTTGATCACGTTGCGGCACATTACGATATCGACAAGTAAAACAAATAAAATTCTGTCGTTCGCGAGTTCATGCAGGATAGGTAAAAAACAGTGTTCATGAGTTTATGGCGCCTGATGGTGATTATATCAGGCGCAACTTTCACTGCAGCCGACAATACGGGCATGACAGGCGCAAACTTTTTTGAAAGTAACAAGAAAACGCAGAAAATACAATTGCGTTTTCTTCCATTATTACCTAAGATATACAACTAAAAAAGCAAGCAATTTTTTCCCTCCGACGACCGCAGTCTTTACCTAAACCTTGTCTACTTTGCCGCATGCGCTTGGCGTTTCGTGTACGGTCTTCAAAAGCCATTTCAATTACATGCACCTTATTGCTGAATTCTCCTCACTCAGCATTTTACTTGATCATTGGTGAGTAGTGAAGCGGGATCCTTCTAACGTTTGATGTCTGCCAGTGCTGAGTAGTGCGGTTTGCTTTATATGCAAGGCACATCAATGACTGCCCACGCATAACTTTCTTTTAGACTTTCAAACAACATTCTGTGACACAGTCCCCCTCATTTTATTAGGTCGGTAAGGGCCGTTCATTATGGTGATATTTTCTCTTGAGCAGGTAATTTTTTGCTTAGTTGACTATTTATTCACAGATGTGCAATAAAGTGTGTAATACTACTACACAAGTTGGTGCCATTATCGGGGCGGCTTAATATTGTAATCATTAGAACATGTGAGAATAGTCTTTCTATCTTTTAACCTTTCTTTATTATACGATATCAGCCGCACTAATCGTGCAGTAGAAAAAGAAGACGACAATCGGTTTTTCTCGTTCTTTTCGATTAGGAAAAAGAAAATAGGAGGAAAAGAACGGCAGGGAGGTTAAACAGCTTATAAGCAGCCGGTTTGCTACCCTGCGCATGAGAGGGGTATGGGGGAAATGAAAGATAGAGAGCAGAGAGGGATTAGAGATAAACACAGCACATTCGGCAGCACACACACGCACACTCAGTCATAGTCCAATCTTGTCTTTCGCGGTGTGTGACATAGCAGTTACAGCCGCTTGTTCAAGTCCGTGTCGCGTAGGAATTTCAACAAAGCTTTTGTCGCCTTCTGTTGCAATGTCTTCTCTCGAGCACTTGACAGAATAGTGTCCACAAACATTTGGCTGTTGTCGATGCGCACAAGAACGGACGCCAGTGACTGTCTCTGGATGTCATACAACGGACAGTCGCACAGGATGTGGTGTAGCGTCTCTTCGCAATGACAGGCATCGCAGAGAGCGTTGTGGGCCATTCCTAAGACAAAAGATTAAGATTTTATAAATATCACTCCTAGCCATAAGCGATGAAGGAGGGTGGCTTCTCTTCGATCGAGCCCAGTGGGTATGCGGAGAGCCATGAAAGACGTGGTGTTGACGATTCGTCTCGTTGCTTGGTGGGCACCATAGTGAAAACGGAATTTCACGCGCAAGTCGTCGAAGAATACTGGCTGCATCGGTCCGCGAAAGTGGTATAGCTTCTTCTCGTGTTCCTTCAAGAGCGCCTCGCACGGCAGTATCAGCATGTTCGTTCCCTATGACGCCACAGTGACTTGGCAGCCACTGAAACGTCACATGATGCTCTTTCTCGTGTGAAGTGTAGACAAGACATCGAATTTCGAAAAAAAAAAAAGCTGTTTGTACGGCCCGCGACGCAGTGCTGAGAGCACAGATTGTAGGGCAGCCCTTAAGTCGCTGAAAATAGACCATTGTCGTGGTGGTTCCCGATTGACCACACAAAGTGCAGTGGGCAAAGCAGCTAGTTCCGCTGCTGTGGATGGCGTGGAGTGGTCAGTCTTGAAGCTGATGGTAACTTTTTGATTAGATCGCCGAACAAGTTGGGCGATTTAATGATAATTGCATCAAGTAAATTATGGGATAAGGCGAGAATTTCTTTCAGAGTGTCAGGCTCGGCGTGTGAAATAGTAACAATTAATTTTTGTCTCCCCGGATACCACGCTTTTTCATTTATAAATTGTTATTTCCTTTCTGGTGTTCAAAGTACTGCTCACGTTGGCAGCATTTTGGCAGCCTGTTGAAGAAAAAAATGTACTCACAGGAGACATTAATTCACTGCTTTTGTCTTGGAAGCTAAGGTCAAATTCTTGTGGTAGGCGGCTGGGGTAACAGACTATTGACCACAACCTCTCGTGTCCGAATAAAGGCCACGTAACAATCGTCCGAAGTCAGACTTGCTCAGTATTGGATTTATCGTTTTCCTTCAATGCAATCAATAATCTGTCACCGGCTGTTGTTGACTCGGCAACTAACAACGACCACATTCTTATTGTTTTTTTATATTACTTGTTGAATGATGAATTTATATCGGCCAACACGCACAGATATTAACCATGGTGAATTTCAATCCTGCCTGCATTCTGCCATTTGTAAACATCAAAATGTAAGTGCTAATGAAATTCCATGTACGAATGGCTCAATACTGGAGGAATCTAGAAAAAAATCTGAATTCGCTATCTGATTGAGTAAAAGATCTTTATCTCGTTGATGGAAGGATAAATTGATTGATTGATATGTGGGGTTTAACATCTCAAAACCACTATATGATTATGAGAGACGCCGTAGTGGAGGGCTCCGGAAATTTAGACCACCTGGGGTTCTTTAACGTGCACCCAAATCGGAGCACACTGGCCTACAACATTTCCGCCTCTATCGGAAGTGCAGCCGCCGCAGCCGGGATTCCAACCCGCGCCTGATGGAAGGATAAATGTACGCGGGAGTATAGAAGTCGAAATTCCGTTAAAAAACTGCTCATTAATCAGTACTCAACCAACTGGAAATGATATCATTTTCTCGCTCTCGCACTGAAGTGTACTAATGAGCGCGCGAACGAAAAATGCGACACTTCACATTACAATTATCTTTCCAAATAAAAAAATGAGCGTGCATCATTCCCCTAGCTCATGATGAGAAAATTGCTGCCAATGCTTTTAACGTTACAATCATATGTCTTTTTGCCGGAAGAAATAAACTATTCTGTTGGAAGGCAAAGTGCAAATTTAGAACACTGCTTCACTGCTTATTTTTCGGCTATTCACTTCGTGCTAGTATATTCACTTGGATTTCAAGAATTTTCGTCAGCTGAAGGGAGTCACACAGTACTATGCTTAACGAGGACATCTGCGGGACCAGATGAAAAAAAAATTCTTTTTTAGGATTTTACTTCTGGAATCGCCTGATCTTCTGCTCAAACTTGTGAATTATTTGTTAGGGAACGCAAGGATCCCGCCAGAATAGAAACTTGCTGAAATTGTAATGTTGCTCTAAAATCAAAATGGAGCATATGTGTTGGATAACATAAGATCATTCACATTGAAATTAAACTTTAGTGAAATAGGTTTAGTGGAGTATCAGTATACAAATAATGAACCTATTGACGAGAGGTCAGTTCATAGCTTCTGTCCAGTTGGGTTAAGGACTGGTTGTTTAATCTGGAATATCCATGTTGATTTTAAAAGTCGTATGCAACTTCCTCGGCAAGATAACAAATCTGCAGCTTTAATTACTTTACACTTCGCTAAACCATATCACACCTCAGAGCACTGTATTTTTATGCATTGATTAGAATGGCGTGATTTCTTTCGTACTTAATACTGTATGCTCGCAGTTTTCTTGCAAACAGAAACATTTGTAGTTTTAAAGACGGGTATAGATTATCCACTCACTCACAAACGAGAGGAGTACCGCAAGGCTCAATGTTTTTCCCGGTACTATTTAATGCACTAATCAGCATTATTACTCGTCACCAGAAAATACAACTTATGTTTTTGCAGACGATGTCGCGTTTTTTGCAATCACAGATAATATTCAGAATTTATCAAATTGGCTACAGATTTACTTTAATACCTTTGATGGCTGGCTCGATGGTAAGTGATTTATTCTTAATTCCAGGGAATGCGCGCTTTTTACACTCCCGCTGCAATTCCCCGTGCACATCTCACTGTCTTATTATCGTCAGGATATACCACAGGTAGAATATATTAAACAACTAGAAGTAATTATTCATACATTGCCTAACTGGTGACCTCACATTGAAAATATCGCCGTAGAAGGTGCGTGGGCCTTTGGCGTATAACGCAGGCTGAGCAAATACCTCTTAAGTAATAGAACAGGCCCGCTGATAATGATAAATCACATATACATTCGTCCTATTTTGGAAGCTGGTTGTACACTTTTCTCTGGGGTCCAGCCTGTAAATTAAAACCTCTTCTTTGTTTTCGGAAAGAGAATCTTCGCGCTGATGTCCTAGCCTGCATAAAACAGTTCGTAACAATATGTGCTGTACCTAGAATCGAGAGTTCCTTCTATTTCCAGCAGAATCTGCCTTTGACTGTACAAACGCTCTTGAGAATTTATTATTCACTATTAAGACAATCAGAAACGGCTATAATTTTCAACCCGGTATGAATTTTGAAAGCTTCATGGCCACAATTTCACAGCTAACAAATAATAAACGCACATATATGCAATATCATCCCGACTCGTTATAAGTCATACGCTGTGGAAATTCAATTTGAAGATATTTTTTCAAATAAAGTCCCATTACTTCCCCGTAATATCTTAGATGCTTTTTTACAAGATCACCTGCACAGTATTACAACAATTGTTATTGTTCTTGCAGACGCATCACAATAGGACAAAAACTACGGTGTCGGTATACTTAGCCCAAATTTATGATGGTCTTATACTCTTCAACTATCTGATCTATACCTGTTTTTGTGGCTGAATTTCTGACAGTTGTGGCCGCTTTGCGCCAGTTGGATATGGCAATTACACCAGATGATCACATATTCTCTATCTTTCAGTGCGGCACTTTCTGTTGGTGGTGAATCTTAACTAATAAAGGCGTTCCATGCACCAGTACCTGCTGACCCGCAGGTCGAGGGATCAAATCCCGATGGTGGTGTCGGCATTCTCGATGAAGGCGAAAATGCTGTAGACCCATGTGCTCAAATTTGGGTGCGCGTTAAAGAACCACAAGTGGCCGAAATTTTCGGAGCCCTCCACATCGGCGTCTCTCATAACCAAAGGGTAGTTTTGGGACGTTAAACCTCACTTTTCAACAAATTAATCAATCAACATTTATTATATCCTTGGCCGTATGCCTTTTGCCAAACTTGTAAACTAGAAGTACATGTTTTGACGCTGCGCTGCCGATTCTCAATTTCTACAAACACAGGTCTGCTAAGGCATCTTCGCCACTGTGCGCGTTCTGTGGTGAACTGAAAACAATAAATCACTTTTTAATACCTGCGCGCGGTTTAATACAGAGCGAAAAATTGTTTTAGAAGTACCTTTACGTGGTATTAGGATGAATTTATTTCTACGTGTCATTTTGTCATTTGGAGCTTCTATATCAGGGTTCACTTTTGAGAAGGTATGCGTAGCTGTCAAGAACTTTATTAATAAAACTAAATGGTTGCCTAATTTTTCAGTATTATTAGGCTGACATAATTACGACATTTATACGTATAAAAATAAGGGTACTACTCTAACTTCAGAAATTTTTCGTTTTTTGTTTTCTTTTAATTTAAATGTATGCATTAGGTCAAGCACCATAGCTTTCAAGGTAATCCGTATTCATTCTACTATATGACTTGTATTATTCTAAAGCTTCATACTATTCCGCAAAACCACTCAAATCTTGGCCAATCCCCCTCAGTGGGTATGCGCCACAGGGCATAGGTGAAAAGAAGATACTGTTTTAAGAAGGTTGCTTTGAGCATTCAGCGCCTCTACTCTGGGCTACAGTTACAGGGATGTTAACTACGAAATAGAGGAATTTTCAGTCAGACTAAAAGAATATGGAGCTAAATTCTTCATTCTTTTAAACTTTTAAACATTATTATTCAGTAATTATTTGTTGTGAAACTTATCCCTAGCATATACAAGTAATATTGCGAAGAAAAAAAACAAATTCAACTAACACTCAGCCAATTGTTGTTAAATGAAATAGCTGATTCTCTTGCGAAGGCATCGCTTTCGACACCCGTCATTTCTATTTTCCCTCCTACGGTACACATTACGGTGGCGCGATTTCGCACGCTTGAAATCAGGCAAAATTTATCAGACCCTGCACTGACGGATTCTCCGGAGTACAACCACTTCTCATTTCTCTGGCGCAGTGAACTGACTAATTCAAAATTGATGGAAGTTGTCATCACAAAATTTCGTGTGCGCGTTACCTCCCTCAACTTTTACTTGCATAGATCAGGTTTATGGAATTCCTCTATGTGCATGTACTGTGATCAAGAGGAAACGATTAATCAATTTTTGATTACATTGTCGCCGTTCCGATTTATTCATGCGAAGCATACCAGCAACACCTCTTCAAAAACTGGGCTTGCAAATATCACAACCAGATATTCTTTCATTTAGAGCCTCTACACAGGGTTTCTGCCAGAAGGATGTTTTATTGGCCGTTCAGGAATACATCACTGCGACTAAACAATTTTTTGCTAAACTATGGTCTCACTATTTTTCCTTTATTTCTTTTTCTGCAAATTTGCGATTAGCACTTTAAATCTAAAATAAATAACGAAAGTTTTTAAGAATAAAAAAATGCTGAAAGTATCGGGCGAATTCACCTTATATTCGGCCGATTCCCTCCTTTTGGTACGAGCCATTTGCAGAGGAAAACAACAATAACAGCAACAACAACGACGACAACAACAACAATTGCCTGGGTTGAGTAAGAGCCATGAGATGAGAAGAAGAAGAAGAAGAAGAAGAAGAAGAAGAAGAAGAAGAAGAAGAAGAAGAAGAAGAAGAAGAAGAAGAAGAAGAAGAAGAAGAAGAAGAAGAAGAAGAGAAGAAGAAGAAGAAGAAGAAGAAGAAGAAGAAGAAGAACATACACGAACGTGTATATTGTGAACCACAAAGCAGAGACCGGCTGCACGTGCGGTTCAGCGACGCGAGCCAGCCAGTCGGCTTCGCTGGAACGTCTACCGGGTGTCAGTGAAGTGCCGCGCTCAACCTACTGGGGTGTTCTTGGCTAAGGATTGAGTGGTTTTAACTTTCTGTCTTAGAGTCCGATTCTATAGTTCATCTGTTTCTGAGTCTAACCATATCTCTAGTGCTCATGTCGACTACTTCTCCTGGCCAGGCGCGAACCGTCTGGTCAGCGTCCCTGCCGTCTAATGAATTACCGCTAGACTCCTTTTTCCGCAGTGGTATCGACAGCATTCCCGTAGCACTGGTACCTGCAAATGGAGGCTTCATCAGACTTTTGAACCCTCAGGTGGTTCAAAAGGAACTAAAGACAACTTCAAATCATTTCCAGACCATCACAGATGTGCGCCCATTTGGGCGAGGAGGTATCGTGTGTAGGTCGCCGGATCAGACCTGCGTGCAGGATTTTCTCAAATGCACCTCCTTTGCTGCTACACCGGTGAGTGCTTTTATTCCGCCTCACCTTGCATGTACCAAAGGCCTTGTACGGGGAGTCGACTCCAAGCTGAGTCCTGCTGAGACCCTAGACAGGCTCTCTGGAGCAGGCGTAATTTCAATTTACCGGTGTAATCGCCTAGTCGACAACCAGAGGGTACCAACCGAATCTGTTATCGCGACATTTGTGGGCACAAAATGCCCGTCAGAAATAAAATTATGGCCACTGATCTTCCGAGTAGAACCCCTCGCTTCTCGTCAGATTCAGTGCAAGAACTGTTGAAGATTCAGCCACAGTGCGGGATGATGTAAATCTAACGTTCGTTGTAGCACCTGTGGAGAGAGTCATCCTTCAAGCACTTGTACTGCAACAGTGGGAAAGTGTTGTCTCTGTGGGGGCAGTCACTGCGCCGACAACTCTGACTGTTCCGCTCGTTCCCGGGAGGTTCAAATTCTAGAAGTTATTGACCGCCGCCGCTGTTCTCGAAGGGAAGCCATTGACATAGTTAGAGACAGGGCTTTTGGATACTCTGGTATTACAGCGCGCTGCACTTCCAGTATGGACTCAACCCTATCGCAGGCTATTGAAACTGCTGTGGAAAAGGCAGTGAGTAAGGCAATGAATAAACTAATATCTAACCTTTCCGACTGTTTAGTGCAAATGCTTTCAAGCCAGATTGGACAAACAGTACAGACTAGTACAGAACCTGCAGTATTACACATTACCAGTGATGCCACACAGCTACGCAATGTAGTGATGGACGAACTTTCTGCATCTGCAGGCAAGGCTAAGCAGCCAGGAACACAGGTGCACTTGGACCGACATTCGCCTCGGCCGAGTACAAGTACTGATACAGATATGGAACTCGATATACGAACTAATAAACGTACCAGATCCCCTATCTTCACCGATCTCAAGTCCAAATCTAAACGGAATGAATCAGCTATTTCGCGTGAAGATGCTAACAAGGGCGCGACATGTGCCTCTGCGGTGCGCTCAACACCATAGGTCAGTTTGAGGGTACTACAGTGGAACTGCCGTTCTATATTCTCAGCCTCAACCGACTTACATTACTTTTGCAAATAATTTTAATCTTGAGATTATAATTCTCCAAGAAACTTGGCTTACACCAGATAAAATTTTTCATCTTGCAGGTTTTCGTTCTTTTCGATTAGATCGCCCATCACGTGGTGGTGGTTTAATTATCCTTGTATCAAGTAAATTATGCCATAGGGCGAAAATTTCTTTCAGAATGTTAGACTTGTATTGTGAATTATTAGCATTAGACTTGTGTCTCCGCGGATACCATCCTTTTTCAATCGTAAATTGTTACTTCCCCTCCGGTGTGCAAAGCACGCGTTATCTTGACAGCGTTTTGGTAGCATGTAGAAAGGAAATTGTACTCACAGGAAACTTTAATTCACACCATTTGTGTTGGGGTATAAGGACAGATTCTTGTGGTAGGCGACTGTGGGAATGGACTATTGATCACAACCTCTCCTGTCTGAATAAAGGTCATGTAACATTTGTCCGAGGTTAAACTAGCTCAGTATTGGATTTAACGTTTTGCTCCAATGCAATCAAGATTTTGTCATGGGCTGTTCTGGATTCGGCAACTAGCAGTGACCATCTTCCTGTAGTTTTTGACATTACTTGTCCAACAATAACTTTAGATCAGCCAAAATGCACATACATCAACCATAGCAAATTTCAAGCCTGCCTCCGTTGTGCCATTTTCAAGCTTGGAAATGCCAGTACTAAGGAGATTGCATCTACGATTGGTTCAATGCTGGAGGGATCTAGAAAAAATTCTGAATTTTCTATTCCATCCAATATACGATCCTCCTCTCGTTGGTGGAACGATGAGTGTACGCGCGATTATAGAAGACGAAAATCCGCTTGGAAAAAACTTCTTCTTAATCAGAGCCCAACAAACTGGATAGACTATCAATTCCTTGCTGGCGTATTTAAGCGTACAGTGAACCGCGCGAAAGAAGAATACGAGAGTAGACATTTTGATTATCTTTCTAAATCAAAAAATAAGCGTGCTTTGTTCGCTTATCTTCGGACAAGAAAAGTACTACCAGCACCTTTGACGTTGCAGTCATGTGTCTTGACTCCGGTAGAAATGAACACCTCTCTAGAAGACATAGCGCAAGGTTTACAACGCCTCTTCACTGCAAATTTTTCGGCTATTCAGTCCGTTCTGGTAAACTTGCATGAATTTCCAGAAGTTTCTTTAGCTGAATTGAATCAGACAGTATTATGCTTACCGAGGGCGGCTCCCGGACCAGATGGGATTACGAACTCTATGTTTAAATGTTTACTCCAGGAATCGCCTAATACTTTGCTAGAACTAGTGAATTATTCGTTAGGAAACGCATGGATACCTCCAGAATGGAAACTTTCCAAAATTGTATTGTTGCTAAAAATGAAAATTATGCATACACGTTGGATAACATAAGGCCGATCGCACTGACATCAAACTTAGTAAAATTGGTTGAGAGAATCATCAATATACGAATTAATGAACTTATTACCATGAGGTCTATTCGAAGTCCCTGTCAAATTGGGTTCAGGGCTGGTTGTTAAATTTGGGATGCCCACGTTGACTTAAAAAGTAGGCTTCAATTAACTCGGCTACATAAAAAATATGCTTCTTTAGTTACCTTAGACATCGCTAAAGCATATGATACCGTGGAGCACTGTATTAAAATACCTTGATTTTCCATCATACATAGTAGCGTGGGTTCACAATTTTCTCGCAGACAGAAAACTTTATTGTTTTAAAGATGGGTTTTCATCATCTACTCATACCCAAACGAGGGGAGTACCGCAAGGCTCGGTGCTTTCCCCGGTGCTAATTAATTTACTAATGAGCACCATCCCACGTAAACAGGATACAACAACTTATGTTTATGCAGACGATATTGCATTTTTTGCAATGGCAGATAACATTCAGACCTTATATGAACGGCTGCAGACTTACCTTGATATATTGGAGAGCTGGCTCCATGGCAACAGCTTTTTACTTAATCCGAGTAAATGTGCCCTCCTTGTTTTCCCGCTGCAATACCCTGTGAACATCTCTCTGTCTTACCATCATGAGGATATACCACAGGTAGAATCTGTTAAATACCTTGGAGTAATTTATCACACATCGCTTAACTGGCGATCTCATATCGAATATATCGCAGGAAAAGGTGTGCGGGCCATTGGCATATTACGTAGGCTAAGTAACTACCGCATAGGTATGAGAAGAGACACAATGATATATCGCATGTATGTTCGTCCCATTTTGGAATTTGGTTGTGTGCTTTTCTCTGGAGTTCCAGCTTACAAGTTGCGGCCTTTAATTCTTCTGGAAAGAGAAGCTTTGCGCTTATGCCTTGGTCTTTCCAAAACAGTCGCCAACAATGTGTTATATCTCGAATCGAGGGTCCCTCCGCTTTCTTGTAGAATTCGCCTTCTGACTGGTCAGACATTCTTAAGAATTTATGAATCACCATTACGACATTCAGAAACAGCCTTTATTTTTCACCCCGGAATCATTTTTTTGCTGCTAGATGGCCGCGATTTCACACGCCACAAATTATATTTGTGCAAAATTTACTGCAGCCTCTAAACGTACGTATATGCGACATCATGCCGAGTCGTTATAATTCAGCCCCGGTGGAAATTCAATTCGACGACATTTTTTCTAATAATGCCAAATTACTTCCCCATAATATTTTGAATGGTTTACTACAAGATCACCTGCGCCGTATCACAACGAACGTTATTATTGCTACAGACACATCGCAATGCGACGAAAAGTCAGGGGTTGGTATTTTCAGCACGATTTTAAATTGGATTTATTCCCTTCGACTACCCGATTTCATACCCGTTTTTGTGGCTGAGTTTCTGGCAGTAGTGCTCGCCTTACGCAAGTTAGATACAGCAATTACATCAGCTGTCGTAATAACAGATTCCCTATTTCTCTGTGCAGCACTTTCTGTTGGTGCTGATAATCACGTAACAAGGGCGTTCCGTGCACTAGTACCTGTGCATTTGAGAAAAGTGTGATTAGTTTGGGTGCCTGGACATAAAGGTTTGTTTCTGAATGAAATAGCCGATTCCTTAGCTAAGTCGTCAATCAGCGAACCAATTCTACCGCTCTGTCCATCATCCGCTTATGTGACTGCTGCTCGATTTCGCAGACGTACGCTTATGCAAGTCTTTAAAGGTTCAGCACTAACAAACTCTACAGAATATCGCCATTTATTATATCCCTGGCGAAGAGACTTTTGCCGCACTCGAAAACAAGAAGTAGCTATCACAAGGCTGCGTTGCCGGGTACCAAATCTAAATTTCTATAAACACAGGTCTGCTCAGGCACCTTCGCCACTGTGCGCATTGTGTGATGAACTGGAAACAATAGACCATTTCTTTTTAACCTGCAGGCGGTTTAACACATTACGAAAAACCCTGTTAGAAATACCTTTGCGTGGCATTGGTATGGACTTATCTCTGCCTGTCATTTTGTCTTTTGGAGCTTCCATTTCTGGTTTCTGTAATGGCACAGTATGCGTGGCCGTCCGGGACTATATTGATGAAACTAATAGGTTGACTAATTAACCAGTTTCATTATCTTAGCATGTCTACATAATTATATACGTATAAAATCAGATTATTGCTCTATTCTAAGAATAAATTTGTTTATGTAAATATTTGTATGCATTACATTAAGCACGACACTTGCCTATAGGCTATCGGTAATCTTTCTGTTATACCTCCATCATTCTAAATCTGAACAGTAAATTTTAAAGCCACTCGATTCTGGGCCAATCCTCCACAGTGAGGATGCGCCACTAACAATAGGAGAACAACAACAACAACAACAGAGTCCTTTCCAACCTCATCAGCTGCATGTCCCAGCCACATAAGGATGAAGGTGGTGCAAGCTCACGTTCAAGCGGACTTTCGGCTCCAGTCAGCAGCCCGCAGCCTGAAACAACGATCCTTCTTGACGTCAATCCAGTGGTGAGCTTACCACAGTATCGATAGTGCATTATTGATATGATAGGTTAACGTGGGGGTCAATATTGTAATTTTTAACGTTCCGGGATTACCATCATAAGTTTCCTGCTTGTTTAAATAAATGAAAAGCTGCTCCAAAAAATCAATCAATGTAACAGAGCTTTCCGCGAATCTCTTCATCAGGTATATAAGCAATATTTTTGTTTATCCTTATAACTTGCACAAAATCCAGCGTACCTTCTTATAATCTACTTATCACGAAACTTCCAAGCCCATCACTTCTTTGCTCTGCGCAAAGAGAAGCATGACATTATGTTTTTCAAGAGTACACTATAGGACACAATATCTAATGAACCAATGGTCGCAATTCAGGTCAGTATTTGCTAGGCTATAAGCTGAGAGAGCGTGAACAGATGATCAATTATGGAAAATATCTAAGGCGAGAAACCATGTTTAGAAAAAGTACACAACGATTTAAAGTACTCGGTACTGTACCTTACATGATAGAACCAAAAGCCGTCCCTTGGGTCTCACACTTGATGACGCCATATCGACGAAAAATTCAGGGATTACCGAATTCATTTATCCCCCCCCCCACTGTGTGTTTAGAAAAAAAAATTGGCAGCATATCTACGGAGTGAGTGATGGAGAGTGGGGCGAAGCATTCGTCCGTACATTCGTTCTTGCTTCCGTCCGTCCATGCGTCCGTCTGTGTGCCCGTCCATGAGTCCATCCGCACGTCCGCACGTGCGTTCGTCTCTGCGTGCGTCCGGCCCTGCGTTCGTCCATGCATCCACCCCTACGTCCGTTCATGGATCTGTCTGTGTGTCCGTTCGTCCATCTATTCAACACTCCAAGTACCACCATCTCGCATCTTTTCATCATATATTCCCCATATAGAAGCACCGCCATCCAGCGAACATTCCAAGGATTAAACGAGAGGTGGCACACGCACACTTTCTTACGGCTTGAGCTTCGGGTCTACTTCCCACCTTAAACCACCTCGAGTTCACGTTATATACTAGTTCATTGTATTCATGGCACTGCGGCCCAACGCTAGCTAAATCTTTCTAAAACGAAGGACGTTACGCCCAGCGAGCATAACGTAGCAACCTTTTTCTGTCAGATACTGCTCAATGTATATGCCAATGGCTGCTAATGGGAAATGAGAGACAGGAGAATTCGGCTTTTACTTTCTTACGGCTTGCGCTTCGTATCTACTTCCCACCTTTAACCACCTCGAGTTCCGTCATAGTATATACTAGTTCATTGTATTCATGGCACTGTGGCTCAACGCTCGCTAAACCTTTCCTAAACTAAGAAAGGTTACACCCAGCGAGTATGATGTAGCAGCCCTTCCTTGTCAGATAGTACTCAATGTACATGCCAATGGCTGCTATTGAGAATCGCAACGTGCGCGTTAACTAAAAGCCAAATGCTCCTGTCTCTCACTCCCCCCTAGCAGTCATTGGCATGTTTATTAAGCACTATTTTTTATTGTTTAAAAATGCACAGAAAAAATCTCTCACCGGCACCACCTTGGAGATCAAAATTTGATTGATATGTGAGGTTTAACGTCCCAAAACCACTATATGAATATGAGAGACGCCGTAGTGGAGAGCTCCGGAAATTTAGACCACCTGGGGTTCTTTAACGTGCACCCAAATCTGATTGGAGATCAAAATGTTATACTTGTTACACACTACAACGGCTGCGAGGGACGAACAGGTGCCGCTATAAAAAGCTTCGTCCCGAAAAAAAAATGCTGCTCGCGCTGCACACCCGTTGACTGGATCACGTGTAAAGAATTCAGTCAAAGGCGTATAACCTGCGGGGGTGCCGCTTTCGGCCGCTGGCGTTCCAAGATGCCAAGCAAGTGCTGAACTAGCGGAAGTGAAAGGAGAAAACTATACACAAGGACCAGGCGTAAGACACTGTGTGGGTGCCGCTCTTATAGTCCGGCCGTACCACCTTTCGTTCAGTCCTTGGAAGGTCCTCTAGATGACAGTACTTTAGTATGATGAATATATGACGGGACGGACAGAAGGATAGACGGACAAATGGACGAATGCATGGATGGACGCATGGACGAACGCAGGGACGGACTCGCGAATGAATGCGCGGATGGACGTATGAATGAACGCACGGATAGACGCATGAATAGACGCCTGGATGGACAGACGCACGGATGTACGCACTGAAGGAAGGATGCATGGATGGACGGATTCACGGACAGACAAACGGACGCGTGGACTGACGGACGCACAGACGGACGGACGCATGAACGGATGCGGACGGTCGCAAGGACGGTCGCACAGACGGACACACGGGTGGAAGGAAGCAAGCAAGAATGGACGAACGGAAGCATGTATGGACTGACGGACTGACGGATGCTTCATCGCCCCACTCATTGTCTTGCACTCCATGGATATTCATAATGAAATAATTGGAAGCGCAAAACAACGGTACACAAGAGAAGAGACATACAAGCGCATATGTCTCCGCTTATACGTCTCTTGTGTCCCGTTGGTTTGCGCTTTCAATTATTCCATTATGAATTTTTACCAACTAGCCCGCCTGTCAACCCTCCTGCGCTCCATGGATATGCTGTGTCTTTTTTTCCAACAGCTCTTAACCACTAGTATACCTCATATCCCTTATTGAATTCCAAGAAATTAATGTATTGTATTGTAACGTACTGCATCAACCGGAAGTAGTTCGAAAAGAAACATCGCTTAAATTCCTCAATTTATGAGTTCCTATGATCGGCTATTATAAAGGGCTGCCTGTTGAACGCTGACGCTAGCGACTGTGTGAAATCCGGTTTCTTCTCTTTGAAGGTGCGATACCCACTGCTGCTTCTCTATCTTCTCCTGTGGTTCGTGGGGGCGTTCTTCATGTTGGCCGGGCACTTTTTCTGGTTGAATCGTGGGAGTTTGAGGAGGACGAGCGCATCTTGGAAAATCTGGACTTTCCCGGCACGCTACTGTCGCACCTGGAGGTGCTGCTCTTTTCATTCGGGCTCGCCTGTTCACGGTCAGCTCATGCGGATGCGTTGGGGCACTGCGCGAGAACACCTTCCTGCTCAATATGTACTCCCACGCACTCACCCTCCTGATTCTCATCAACTTCGTGCTGGGTGTTCTGGTATTTTTTGTTCCTGGTAAGAAAATGTAGCTGTCTGAGCCTTATCGGTGACACAATGACAACAGGGAAATCGGGGAATCATTTCGTGTGTTCTTCTCGACAAATATATCTTGCAATGGAGAACTTGTCGCATAGTTACCCCTTTCGGCTTTTTTGCATGAAATATATAGGCTAAAATTCATCTATTAAAAAAACAGAAATGCGTTAATCACTCAATAATATACTTCAATTGCATCGATATTGCGTGAAGGACATCATAATATGGGATGACTTTTTTTAAATTCCAACTAATACCATCCACGTGCTAGCATTATTAAAAATATAAGCTTTATGCAAATGCACTTTCCTACAAAACATAAGGCGGATCGTCCCTGTGCAGGGTAACAAAGCTTGTACAAGGTGTAGCACACGAACTACGGAATCGGTGTGCCCGCCTTCAAGCACTAACCTGGCTTTGAAATTCCGTCGCAAATGGTTATGTGTCAACGATCACCTGTTCCTGAGTTATATTTTAAGACCTTTGTCCAAAGCTACGAGGACCACTCCTAATAATCGTATCATATAGGGTAACAATTTTTTTACTAATTAACAATTTGTTATATCACACATTCCATCCAAAAAGCGGCCTGTGACAATAGGGCTGCTGCAGTGATACGATGATCCGGAAACTTGACCATCTGGTGTTTTTTAACGTGCACGGACATCACAGAGTGCAGGGACCCTTAGCATTTCGCCTCTATGGAAATGCGAACGCTGCAGTCGGAATGGAACGCTTCGGCCTCCAGGCCAGCAGTAAAGCACCGTAACCGCTACGGCCAATGCGTTCGACTGAACCCATTTATTGTAAATGATACGTCTTGAATGAAGAAAGACCAATCATGTATTCAAGTTTCTCTTAGTTTTATAACAAACCTATATTTATACCGTACCAATCAATGAGCTAGCACTGAGAGGGAAAGTACAGGAATTCAGAGTCCGCTTCAGATGAGGTACTCGGCTCTTAGTGAGGAAACTAACCATAGCATAGATACAATGAAGTTATTCTGCGAGTATCATTACGGAGTGTGCAGTTGAAGTTGGAGGCAGGGTAGTTAGACAGGACACTGGCAGCTTTCCCAGGAAACGAAGAATCTTATTAAGAAGCGTCAAATCATGAAAGTCTCAAGTACAACAGACAAGATAGAACTGGCAGAGCTTTCGAAGTTGATTAATAGGCGTAAGGTATCCGATGTAAGAAGGTATAATATGGAGAGAATAGAACACGCTCTGAAAAACGAAGGAAGCGTCCAAGCAGTGAAGAGGAAACTTGGGATAGGCAAAAATAGGATGTATGCAGTAAGAGTGGCGATGTGGGCTTGTTGGTGAAACATTTGAAAGAAATTTTTGTAGCGCGAGGCGAAAAACAAACACAGTCGTTGGTCGGCGTAAGGATGAGATGACTCGGTTGATCATAGAAGCCGAACTTATTGATGCTCTTGGAGATGTATGCATTGCAAGTCTTGAATTGCCTTGTCACCCCATGGAAATGGCGTTCCCTGCGTACGCAGTGATACGTTATTTTATCAGTGAGGTTTTTGTTGTCTTTTTTATCGTTTTTCTTGTAGGTAGAGGGCATTGTCGTGCATGTATCTGAATTACACGTGCTTATCTGCTTGGTCGCCTGACGATTATGGCTTAAAAACAGCTTGGAGGTAGAAATAAACATGCTGATATAGCGCTCTGTCTTCTCAGTCTATTCTTTCCTGTGTTCGTTTTTTTCCCCTCGCGCTACACAAATTTACTTTCAAAAGTATGCACTAAGAGACGAAGAAGGCAAAAGAACTACTAATATGGATAGGATAGTTAAAATAGTGGAGGAGTTTTACAGAGATCTGTACAGTATCCAGAACAACTACGACTTTAATACTATAAGAACTAGCAGTAACCCAGATGCAACCCCACCAGTAATGATAGAAGAAGTCAGAAAAGCTTTTGAGAGCATGCAAAGAGGGCAAAGCTGCTGGTGAGGATCAGGTAACATAAGATCTGTTCAACGATGGAGAACAGATTGTGTTAGAAAAACTAGACACCCTGTTTACGAGGTGTCTCCTGATGGGAAGAGTCCCAGAGCCTTGGAAGAACGCTAATATCATCCTAATACATAAGAAAGAAGATGACAAGGACTTGAAGAATTACTGGCCGATTAGCTTGCTATCTCTTGTATACAAGCTATATACAAAGGTAATTGCTGACAGAGTAAAGAAAACATTAGAATTCAATCAACCAAAGGAACAAGCGGATTTCGAACAGGCTACTCACAATCGACCACATTTCATACCATCAACCAGGTAATATAGATTTGTTCAGAAGATAACAAACCACTATACATAGCCTTCATAGATTACGAGAAGGCGTTTGATTCAGTAGAAATATCAGCCGTCATGCAACACTGCGGAATCAGGGCGTAGATGAAGTATATATAACATTCTGGAAGAAATCTACAAGGGGTCAACTGGCTACCATAGTGCTTCATAAAGAAAGCAACACGAATACCAATCAAGAAGGGTGTAATGGCAGGGGGACACAATCTCCCCAGTGCTACTTACCGCGTGCTTACAGGAGGTTTTCAGAAGCTAGAAGGGTAACAGTTAGGGATAAGAGTTAATGGAGAGTGCCTTAGTAACCTGCGCTTCGCCGATGACATTGCATTGCTGAGTAACTCAGGGGACGAATTGCAACTCATGATTACGGAGGTTACACAAGGAGAGCAGAAAGGTGGGTTCTTAAATTAATCTGCAGAAAACGAAAGTAATGTACAACAACCTCAAAAAGGAGCAGCGCATCGAGATAGGTAATAGTGCACTTCAAGTTATAAAAGACTATGTCTACTTAGGGCAGGTAATAACCGTGGAGCCGAACCACGAGATTGAAGTAACTAGAAGAATAAGAATGGGGTGTAGCACATTTGGCAAGCACTCTCAAATTATGACTGGTAGATTGCCACTATCCCTAAAGAGAAAGGTATATAACAGCTGTATCTCGCCGGTACTTAGCTGCGGAGCAGAAACCTGGAGACTTACAAAGAGGGTTAAGCTTAAATTGAGGACGACGCAGCAAGCAATGGGAAGAAAAATGGTAGGTGTAACCTTAAGAGACGAGGGAGAGAGCAGAGTGGATTAGGGAACAACCAGGGTTAAGGTATATCACAGCTGAAATTAAGAAGAAGAAATGGACATAAGCCGGGCATGTTGCGCGTAGACAGGATAACCGCTGGTCGTTAAGGGTAACTAACTGGATTTCCAGAGAAGGCAAGCGGGGTTAGGGGAGACAGAAGGTTAGGTGGGCAGATGAGATTAAGATGTTTGCGGTATAAATTGGCAGCAGCAAGCACAGGACCGGGTTAACTGGCGGAACATGGGAGAGGCCTTTGTCCTGCAGTGGGACGTAGTCAGGCAGATGATGATGATATTTATACATCCTGCCAGTATGCTAAGCAATTACTGGTTTTATGTGCGAAGCATTTTTTAGCGAACTTCGGCGACTTCAAGCGTATCTATCTATCTATCTATGTATCTATCTATCTATCTATCAATCTAGCCGCCTACGATGTTTAGCTCTCCTGGTCATCTTGATAATGGTATCGATACGAAATTTGGTATGGCATAACATGACTGTGAGAAGAAGACAGTTGACTAGCTATAACATGAAAATCTAGACGTATTTGGTATGAATTTCAAGATTTACCTTTCATGGTCCTGAAGCTCTTGCGGTGGTTTCGTTCACATGGCATGTAGCAAAACTGGCATGGTATGGGATGATTGCATGGCGAGCACAAGCAGCAGACCTAAACAAGAAAATTATGATATGCGTGTCATGTAACAACATCACTACATGCCACGCTCATGATGCGTTCTCGGCCGTTTTGTTAGCGTCACATATACCAAGTTTTGTATTATGGGACGTTAATGGATGATGAAGGTATTATACCGTGTGCAAACATGATAAACATGAAAAGCGTGTCATGTAACAACATGACTACATGCCACGCTCATGATTCGCTGGTGGCCGTTCCGCTTGCTCCACTTATACCAAATTTGGCATTGCGGCACTTGAATGGCTGATGAAGGTATTATACTGGTGCAAACATGATAAACATGAAATACCTGTCTATCTATCTATCTATCTATCTACTATCTATCTATCTATCTATCTATCTATCTATCTATCTATCTATCTATCTATCTATCTATCAATCTATCTTTCTATCAATCTAGCCGCCTACGACGTTTAGCTCTCCTGTTCATTTTGATAATGGTATTGATACGAAATCTGGTATGGCATAACATGACTACGTGCTACGCTCATGATGCGCTCGCGGCCGTTTCGCTAGCTTCACTTGTACCAAACACCGCATTACGCGACGCAAGTGGACGACATAGGTAATGACTCATCCAAACATGATAATTAGGAGATGCCGGTCTTTGGAATACATGACTACATGCCAAAGTCAAGGCGCCAGTACATTTCAAGGTGAAGTGGTCCGCGTGGTCGTCGGCGTTCATTTCATCGCGCCACACCGGTGTTGCCACGCCAGGCGCCGGTCCTGCCATATATTCGCAGGCGCGCGCCGCACTGCGTTGCTTTGACGCATGCACGTTTGAACGCGTCCGGCGTCCCTCTGTCACAAAAAAAGGAGACGCAGTGTTGTCTGGGTAACGCATCGAAGCGAAATGCAGCGTGTCACATTTCTCGCTGGTTGCCGTCAAGCCGCGCCGATGGACGCTAGTCGCGCCGGTCACGCCTAGCGTCGCACTAAAGAGTGCTCGTGTTTTGCTAACGTAGCGTCACTGTGCCCAGCGAGCGCGCGCTTTAACGCTACATTGGATTATATTGGGCCCTTCAGTACGCACTCGTGGCTGTTTTACTAACCCCACATATACAAAATTTGGTGTTACGTGTCGTCATTGGATGGCAAAATGCATGACTGGTGCAAACATGATAATCCTGACACACGTGTCATCTAAGAACATTGCAACTCCTCCTTCTTCGTCCTCCTGACTACCGTAAGGTTAAACACCCGCCACTACCAACCATCACTCTCAGAATGGCCGGATCCGAAATACCGATAGTGCAGCACATGCGGGTACTCGGCCTTCACGTACAAGCCGGCAGGGGCAATACCGTCGCACTAGAGAGGCTTGCGGTCACCGTCACTCAGACTGCCCGTCTGTTAGGAAGAATCTCCGCGCGGAAACACGGCATGAAAGAAAAGGAACTTCTCCAGCTGTTAAACGCCTTCGTAACCACAAGAATAACTTATGCCTTACCGTACCTACGACTCCTCCAGGCTGAAAAAGAAAAAGTAGACAGACTTATTCGCACAGTCCACAAGATCGCTTTGGGCCTCTCCCGCACCACATCGACCATGCACCTCCTCAGCCTTGGAATTCACAATACAATAGATGAACTTATCGAGGCTCACCGAACTGCACAAATTGAACGATTGCGTGGTAGTAAAACCGGAAGATGGATACTTCAACGTATCGGAATTCCCTCGTCACCAGCGGACAAGACTTGATCTCGCTACCGCCTCTCCTCAGACAGCGCTTCATTGTGCAGGCCGCTGCCGAAAAACATGCTGGCCGGCATTCATGACGGTAGACGATCAGCCCGCGCCAGAAACCTTCACAATACCTATGGTACGAACACAAAAGTGGCTCACGTCGACGCGGCAAGCTACCCAACCCCCAAACAAGCCTTTGCAATCAACGTCTCGTCGAAACGTACCCCAGTCGATATAGAGCCTACCACGAGGTGCGCCGGCTCCATACGCACACAAGACCCAACCGAGGCCGAAGAAGCTGCCATAGCACTCGCCGCAATGGCCGGTTTGAAACAATTATCAGTGACTCCAAATCTGCTATCATCCGATTTGCCCGGGGCACTGTTTCCCCAACCACGGCGCGCATCCTCCGTCCTCTGCCCCGAGCGGCACGCAACGCCTCAGGCGACACTACTGCCAGTAGCCACCGACGATGACGATTCCTCGTTTAATCCAACTCATCTGGGTCCCAGCGCACGCAGGAAACCCGGGCAACGAAGCCGCCCACAGACAAGCTCGAGGACTCGTATGCCGAGCGGTGGGCCAGACTTCGGACCACGATATCGAAGCAACTGAAGCACTCATCACCTTTCACGACATCACACAGTACTACAAGCTATCAAGGCAAACCAGACCACCCCCGCACCCGGAACTAAACAAAGCTCAACAAATCACTTGGCGGCGGCTTCAAACGAACTCATTCCCTTCCCCGTACATATACAGGCACATATACCCTGCCTTATTCACATCTACGTGCACCCTTTGCAAGACCCAGACCGCAACCTTGGATCACATCATCTGGGGATGCAGCAAGGACCCTCCCCCACCAAACCTCCTAGGACAGTCACCTTCAAGTGAGGCCTGGGAGAGAATCCTCACGACCACAAGCCTGGACACCCAGCTCCGGGCCATCAAACGCGCTGACGAGGTGGCGACCAGGCATGGCCTGACAGCCCTCGCCACTTAGGAAACCGTCAGCTGCCTTAATAAAGTTGTTTACTACTACTACTTCCAAAAAGGGACCTTGCTTGTTTCGCTATTTTCTATTGCTATGCTCTTTTCATAGGCTTGTCTGTTCCCGGCCGAGCAGCTATCCGCCGGCGAGGAGGAAGAGTTGCGAGCTCACGTTCCTTGAAACAGACAAAATAAATTCTATTTTAGGGACGAATCTCCTTTCGGTGTGGGTTAGTATCGCTTCCGTCGTAGTAGCCACCCCTGCTTCTCCCAATCGCGAAGCAGAGCGGTGGGTGCGTTGAAAAAGCTTGCGCTCGGATTCTTTGGCTGCGTCTCGTCGGTGTTACCCGCGTGCCATGTGCATTCTCGAACGCGATGCGATGCATGGACGCATGCACGAATGGATGGGCACAAGAATGGATGAAAGCACGCACGGACAGACAGACAGACAGACAGACAGACAGACAGACAGACAGACAGACCGGTGAACAGACAGACATTCATCTATCCGTCCATGTGTCCCTTCGCGTGTGCGTCCGTTCATTCGTGCATCACTCCTTTCATGCGTCCGTCCGTCCGTCTGTCTATGCGTCCGTTCACGCGTCTGTCTGTTCGTGCGTTTTTCATTCGTCCGTTTTTGTGTGTACCCGTCAGTCCGTGCGTGCCTCCTTCCATCCGTGTGTTCGTCCGCTCATTCGTGAGTCCCACTCATCATCAGTCACCTTGTGGATATGCTGTGATTTTTTTCATTTTTGGGAGTGGCATCACCAGATGGAAACGTTGACCGCAAGCCGAACTTAATGAGTTTCTGAAACGTTCCGAGAGGAGAACCTAATCATATATATACATATATATATATGTATATATATATATATATATATATATATATATATATATATATATAATATATATATATATATATATATATATATATATATATGTATGTATATATATATATATATATTTCGAGTGCACCGCACCTGCGGCTCGTACAGTTTCCGCGGCTGGAATGGTTAATCACGACGACAATTAGAACCCGAAGCGTGCAGATATGTCAAATGTGAAAATAATTGTAGCAGACTTCTCTTTCAGAGTAATAAACAATTAGTGCAAGAACGTATCTTGGGGCCATTGAATCTTAGGGCCAGCCCATATCTTAGGGCCAGGTGGTTGCAATTTATATTGCATCATATGTTTCTTTATTGGTGTACATGCTGTATCACATGTTTTGTTTTCTTAATTATGGCTGCCTCATTATGCATCACACACTCAGATTTCCTGCAGCTTGTGTTCCTGCAGCTTTTACACGAACCATTTTTTGATGGGCTGAGCACTCAAATGCTAACTTAGAGTCAGAACGTCATGAGTGCTTCCTCACAAATTTTCCAATTGTCCTGCCAGACTACATGTGGATCTTCACATGCTTTTATTCTACCAAATTTTTCAGGCAGCATCACGGTCGTGATAAGGACCACACTATCCGAAAGGCTGGTGGTTCAGTATCGCGATGCGCCAGACATTGAGAACTTGGTCGACACAGTACAGCGCTACCTGAAGTGCTGCGGAATGACACACCGAAACTTTCGCGACTGGGAAAATAACATGTAAGTATCACATTTTCCAAACCCTAATTGATTGCCGTACCTGCTGTTTCCAAACTGTAAAAAGTGCAAAGCTTATAAGACAACGATGTTCTTGTTGCTTTATATTGGCGATAAGGGGTCGTGCACTCCACGAAAATCTCTGAGAAAGGCTTGAAAATGCCAGTACACGAAGAACATAAAGTGGTGGCTATTGTTCCTAAAAACAAAATACGGTATGCTGGGTGCACCTTTTTTTATTATTGCTGGTGGACAATAGTGTGAACGCATTTGGTAAAACCTCTTTCTTATCGCAACCCCAAGCAACCAAGTTGTTTCTCATTTTACGGGGAACGTGTTAGAGCCAGGAACCTGTATAAGCTCCGAAACTTTACACAGATTAAAATGCGATGGGTAGAGTAACAGTGGGGCTGGTCTATGGGGAGAAGATATACTAGTTATATATTTCTGTAAAACCTGACGAATAGCAAGACCAGACATTATTTCCGACGATGTCGTAATTTTTCACACAGTTCCTAAATGGAAGCTCCTAAATCTACGAAAGAAAATTTAGTGTTCTTTCACCCGCATGAACGCGGGAAATGTAGACGGGGAAACAAACTTCATCAACTTCGGTTCGTTTAGCAGAGCAACACTGCGCAGCAGCGGAAAATTACCGCCATAACTGATCCCAACTTCGACAGCACTATGTATTTACGTCCCCGGGGCTCAAAATTTCTAGACCATTAGAACGTAAGTAAGTGGGACCATCTTTTGGCCGCAAGAAGGCAATCCTGCCATAAATAAATAAAAAATAAGCAAGAGAAAATTATATCTAAAAACATAAGTAAATGAAACGGTTCCGGTTATAAACAGAAGAAACTAATTACAAAATCAGAAACTAATTATAAATTAGAAAGTATAGCAATAAAAAGTTTAAGGCTTTCCAGGACAATTGTTCTTCGCTTTTTATAAACACATGGGCTTCATCGTAGATTATTACACACTCTGCGCAGCCACGCAGGTAATGGAATGACACTGTTATTTTACCTTGATAGTCCACAGGATCTCTGCACCATATGACAATTAGTATTTTTTGAAACTAGCAGTTTTCGTCCAATGTGATTGTTTTCGTCTATTTTCTGTTCAGTTACGACAAGGCATTGCTGTTGCCGATGACGCTTCATTCGCATGTCCTCATATTATGGTCATGAGTAGGCATGGAGCCTGTAAAAATTCTGCAGCTGTATAGCAAAATCATACGAGTTGTAAAACTACCCATAGGATCTGTGTATCAAAATCTGAGCACGCCATTGGCTGAGATGGCTGTGCTGCACACATTGTCTTATCACTTGTTGATCAGCAAGCCAACTATTAACCGCTATATTTTGTGTTTTACGTTGCCGCTACGAGATGACGCGACAGTCTGCTAGTTTACGTAGAATTGGCCAATTGCGTGTGCAGCTTTTGGAACGCTGTTTCGCAACTGGTGTGATTGAGTAACTCTGGCTGAATAGTACAATGTCTAATTTTGCACACAGATGCAGCCACTTGCCAGTTTCAAGGACGCAACATTTGCGAAGGCGCAAAATTTCGTACTGTGCTCTCTCATGACTGGCTGAGGGCACACGTACCTTCCATAGCACGGTGAACAGCTATTGAAACAGGATGTAACCGCCACCTCCCCAACACACGTGCCCATCATTTCCCCCTTCATACACACGTACCTTTGCGGTAGCTCTGTCGTTGATTTTTTTTTTGTCCCCTGTGGAGCTGACGGGGAGAAGTGACATCATTCGAAGGCAGGGTGCTATGACGACATTCAAAGCCCACCTCTGGAGGGCAAAGCAGCCACGACAACGAGAACGTATGGGAGGGGGTGTGTGTTCCCATTGTTTACAGGCACCTTGTTATCCAGTATGTGATTCTGATGATTTTCACGTAGTTTTCTTCGTAAAAATGAACAGTGAACAGTGCTGTATTTATTTTGCATAAATTGGTTCTAAATCTGCGTGTTACACCGCAAATGTAGTCGAAAGACGATAGTCTTCCGTCTGGAGAGTGAACAACACGTTTATTTGATGTTCTGCGCAAAACAAAAATGGTGGAGGGTATTCTGGAGGCGCTGCGTTAGAGTGCCTCGAGCGTGTAGCGGAGGCGAACCAGTGCATCGAGGCACGTTAAGGTCCCTAGATGAAACAAGTTTCCAAGGTAGCGACACCTTTCCCTTTCCTCTTCGCCTATGTTCCTGAAGCGCCCCCTAGAAGGTTTAAAACTTTCATCCAAAAGCGAATGTTTGGGTTCCGTTGCTACGGGGAATAGATGTTAATCGAAACGAAATGGAACGAAATAAGACGTAGAATAAACAGTTACCTTTATGAACATAAACGGCACAACACAAGAGCAAGCGGGATGTGCGTTACTCAACCGGCAACGTTGTGCAGTTCTATACTTTACACCACTAGCCATGGCGTCTCGCGTAGTACATTTTAGTTCCACGGCCGTGGTATTTCGTCCAGTTCTAACTAGTCCACTTCTCCGATTGCGTTTTGTTCATGCTGTGACACAGTGAACGTGCTTCTTGCTGGATCCTGTAAGTGGCCACAGGGCGTGACGTTGTGACGATTGATTACAACCGGCTTGTGCACACGCAAGAAAAAAAACTACGACCAAACTGGTACGAACACTCGTCCAGCAGCACTGCGATGACGTTTTTTTTTAAATGTGCCCATTTGGACAATCGTGATGCCAAGTGATTCTGATGCGGTGCTGGGAACTTCCTGAAAAGTGAGAGTTCTACTGGTGAGGAGTCTCGAAGCAGCGCGTTTCGGCTTAAGCGGGAACTGGTCAAGAGTGAAATGTTTCTGAAGGTGCGTTGATTACAACCTACAGCTGCTCTGTATATGTGCATACTCACATGTATTTGTACCAACTGGCATGCACTAGACACGTATTAGACGCGCGCCTGGCGTTTCAATAAAAACCGAC
The DNA here is from genome assembly GCF_013339725.1 of Rhipicephalus microplus. NCBI lineage: Eukaryota > Metazoa > Arthropoda > Arachnida > Ixodida > Ixodidae > Rhipicephalus > Rhipicephalus microplus. The sequence goes on from NW_023613117.1 coordinate 34,787, forward strand.
AAGTGAACTCGCTTCGCAGATCCGCGTCGACATACGTTGACGGAGTTGCACGAAAGCATTCGCGTGAAATGGTTCATAGTTGCACTTCATCGTGCGCTTCATCTCGGAAAGCACGAGGTAAGTTGAAGAGAGCGAAGTCATTTTCTGTTGTTTACGGCAAAGCAGCATTGCTGAAAAACGCAGATGTTGCATTGAACGAGCATGGCGAAACAATCTTGGTCGACTTAGCGCACACCGAAACGCTCCTCCTCTTCAGTTTATGTTCTGGCTACGATTTTGTCTTTGGTCACGGCGAGAATTTGGCTGGAGCTATATGCGCATGCGTACTCGTTTCGAACCTTTTGCATAATAATAAATAACACCACCAGCCATTTGCAAGATTACGTGCAAGTAATGCACCAATTACAGACGCGGATGGCAGAGAAAAAGAGGAGTAATCGAGAGAGTGAGGAGGACGGCTCGAGAATAATGAGTGACGCTACCTTGTTTCATCTAGGGACCTTAAGGCATGTTAGACACGAGCGCCATCTGGCACAAGCGTCATCTTCGAAAACGAAGGCGTGCAGCCCGCGGAGAAAGGTGCGCGCCAGTCTCGGAGGTGATAAAGTGTTGAACGCAAAGCGACGGGCAGGTGCCACCAGTGTGACGTCATAGCAAAGCGTTGGAAACACCTTTTTGAGCATAGTGTGGCACTGTTAGTGCAGCGCGATAAACGCTAACTTCTTTAGTGTTTCTTGTGTGTGCCTCTTGTATATAAAGGCAGACATACAAAACTTCGAAGTGTTGTTATGGCACCTCAAATGTGCACAATAATTGCTATTTAATTGACGATCGCACAGCTATGAACGATAAACAATGAGAAATATTGGTGGGCTCTGCGAACGAGGTTGGCCGTTTGGTGCCGTTTGAAGTATTGTTAGGGCAGACAAACAGACAATTGTACAGACAGAAAGACCAAAATTTTTCTGTCGAAGGTCTTCAAGAAAGACTATCGTCTTCAAAAAAGCAAGATGCACCGTTTGTATTTAATGTTATTTATGCTGTCTGGCCCCTAAACCACCCCCAGGATAAAATTTATTCATGACGCTGCAGTTGTACACGACTCTAAAGCGAACGATTTCATCGACTCATCTATCCAGTTGTACGAATTATTTTGTTCAGTGTTCGAAGTGAAAATGCCACGAGCACGTGCATCTACTAACAGAAATTGACGCTAGCATGATGATTGGTGTTGATTTAGGGGCCCATCATTTATTTTGTGTGTTTTTTGTTGTCTATAAAGACAAACTTATTGTAGGGTCATAAGTACAGAGCTTAGCTGCAGAAATTGTTTGACGTGGTTGTGTTGTACTCAGTATACTAGTTCGTCAAACACCTTGTTTCAGCAGCTACTTCCACTGTAACCTGTCCAACCCGAGCCACGAGCGCTGCTCGGTGCCGCCATCGTGCTGTCGCGTGGACTCCAGTTACACGGGCATCTTCTGCGGACGCGATGTGCTGAACAAGTCCGACCACGAGGCTTGGTTCCGCGTGCATACGGGAAGTTGCCCGGACGCGGCTAATCGCTTTCTAAAGGAGCACGTCATGATCATTAGTGGCGTCTGCCTCATCGCCGTCATCGTGTTGGCCTTCATCGATATGGTCACGAACGCCGTGATCGATGAGATCGACATCATCCGCAAGTTATACGACCACGTGAGGTCTGCTTACAGTGGGACGCCGTATAGCCAACAATCTGAATTGCAAAATTGGGAATTTCTTTAAGATCCAATTTTCTTCCCGGAGCCTTCTAATACACTAACGTGGCGTTCTTCTGTGACCTCAAGGTTTAATTTGCTCATATATTTTTGATGTGATCACACTGGAACTTATATAAAGAAGGAAATCATATACTGTATAATGGCGCAAAGAACATATATGCATCGTGATGTGTGAAGTATTTTTGTGTGTATGCTGTGTCTTTAAAAAAATTGGCAGATACCACGTACCTCGCTAAATGGTGTTATGCGAAGTAAGCCGGCGTAAGGTGAATATGTTTTATTTTTTGATGACCGAGATTTTATCAAGTGTCGGTAAATATATGTACAAATACACGCACACACATATGTTAAACAGCTGCAGAAGTTTCATATTAGCAGTTGAGTGCAGTAGTGTAACGATGCCAACAGTAACATGGATATTAGCAATACCAAAAGATGGTAAGCTGATATGAAGCGCTGGTGTTTGTGCTGGTGCGCGCGAGGATGATAGCTCTCAATACTGCTACACAAATCAAGTTCAGCTGATGGCGCATAACTACAATTTACGTAAACGTGACATGACGGCTGCATTATAGGAGTACATATGTATAAATGTGAATAGCCAGTACTGCACCCACAATTGACGGTACACGAACCTTAGGGCCTATTTGAAAAGTATACTCGAGACCTGATGTGGCTCTGTGCAGGATACTTCGCTGCCACGCAGAATTCTAGAGTCCGATTGCAGCTGGGACACTGACATTTACTGTTCAAATTGATTCGGTGAACGCTGTCTATGGCAGGTTTTCGTAAAGCTTAAGCGTTAATGTTACCTATGTGTGTTCTCATAGTTCCTGAGTAGATATAAAACGTCTATCATCATTCGCGCATACCCGCATCCCAGTGCACATACCCGCCCCCCGGTATGTGCGACTGTTTTTCGGAAAGTGACGACGTACGCGACGAGATTGTGACGAGATTCTGTGTTGCGTGTGAAGCGCTAGCCTGTAGCAGTCTTCGTACTCAAGTGCCTGATCTTCGACGACCACAGTCTGTGCTAGACGTTGTAGTTGTACTGTGAGTGCTGCTTGTAGTAAAGTGCAAGTGTTTGTACAATAAGATGCCACTTTCCTAAATTGACCTTTAGTTATTTTGTTCTTGGACACCGCAATTCGAGAATATTCTGGGTCTGCATTGATATTTGCAGGAAAAAAGCGCACAAGAAACGAAGACGAAGTTGGAGGGAAGGCAAATAGCACTGTTTATACTTTTCTTTTTTTGTCATCTTTTTTCGTCTGTTCCAGAAATGAATACGCACCAACTTACCATTTAACACAGTTAGGTGAGTGGCAGCAGTGTTGCCGTGGCACATTGAGCCCCTTAACACCCCCGCATCGCAATCAATTTATATTTGCCATGGCATCCCGAAATCACACGCGACCAAAAAAAAAAGTTCATGCCCCACTTCAAGTGGCGCTTGAACTTGTCCCCCTCCCCCCTTAAAAAAATATTCTGCCAACGCCCCCGGTAAGCGGTGCCATCGTTTCGGTAGGCTGGACAAGTGACAATTTGTAAGCCTATAAAAATCAATGGAACGATGTACAGTTAAAAATGAGTGCGTGTGATATTACCGATACCATTTTGCTGTTGAACCGAAGACAGCTTCTCTGCTATTTCGGCCACTACACGCACAAAATAATGTTCATCAGCAAGGTCCCTGGAAACGTGAACACGTATGGCGGAAGATAAGTTTAGTGATAAGCAACTTTCAGCGGCGCGACCACTGCGAAATGGGATTAAAGCTTCTGTGTGGTGCCTGATTGCTGTCGATCTATCAAGCACCACTCAAGAATATCGCAAGGGCGAAAATCGCCACGTAGCGTATAGAGAGATAGAGGGAAAATGACCCCACCTCTCCGAAGGGAATCTTCTATATTGCCTATACAGCCTTTTCTATACGACGCTTTGACACCTTGCTGCCCTTTCTCACTCAATATGACGGTGAAGCCATCGCGCGAGCCGTCGACGCACGCCAGTTCACCTGCGACTGTCTAAAGGCCTCACAGGAGCACCAAAGGCAGCTCTACGATTCTCATCGTCAAAACGTGCACTTTTCGCCGTGTTCCCTTGTCCTTCTGTGGTCACCCACTCGGCGCGTTGGTCTTTTTCAAAAACTGCTCGGTAAACTGGACCAAACTGCGTCATTTGCCACGTGACTGACATTACATAAGACATCGTTCCAGCCGATCGAACGTTGTTATCGTCCGCTTCGAGCAACACCATGCACATAGCTCGACTCAAGCCTTATCAACATCCTTCGACCGCATGCATGTAGACCAAGCACTGAAACGGAGCTTATACCGGGAGCTTATACCGCGGGGGGGGGGGGGGGGGGGTTGATACAGAACAGCTGTCGCAGCTTTGGTGCATGAAAGTGAAGGACAATGACGGTTGCTGGTTGTTGTTGGGCTGGTGTCATCTCGTTCACCAATAACTCCGAATAATTAAATGACCTACCGGTAACATTATTATACAAATACTCTAAACTTCATGTGGCTTTGAAGAAAACCGCATACTTTGTACGCTCTAAAAATATGACTTTTATTTCTTCCACTGTCCTCTCAGAGCGTTGTTAGTAAAGTGCAGTACTCTATGAAGTAGTTCCCTTGATAAGTTCCTTCTAAGGTTTGTTTCTAAACGTCCGTCCCGTTCATCATGTTGCCAGTCACAGAAGAGCAACTTTGTTGACGTCTTAACACTTCACCTGTAGGCGGGCTTACCACGAGCATTGACATCGTTCATAGCATCCATTCATACCAAACAAAGCTGTGCAACCTCTGGAACGCTCTTCTTCCGCCAGGATATGGCTACACGTTACCCACTTTCGTTCGTCCCACGAATAATCGCGGCGGGCTAACGGGAGCACACTACGCGTGTTGTGTTTCCTTCTGGTCAGGCAGTAGGGTTTGATAACTGTAATATGCCACAACAGGGCGGCCTTATGCCAAGTTTGGCTTCCAATCATCATTCTCTTCTGGCTGTCGCATCGCTTTCTCTGGTAGCACTCACTGTTAGTATGCGCCTTAGAGTCCTGCGAATGTCCGCTGGATGCCGATCGGTGGTTTCCAGACGAACAGGGGACGACCGAGAAATCCGGAAGCGGTTGTCCAGTGGACGTCCATCGGTGTTTAAATGTCCATTATGTAACTACCACAGCTGCCACATGCATCTGTGACCACAGAGGTTTTATTATTTCCTAATGATTGATGTTAGCCTGCGAGAGGTAGAAGAATGACTAAGCGTCATTGTGAATGCATACACGTCAAGAAATAATCTAACTGCCTAACAATAATGGACATTGCGCAAGCTCTTTTATATCATGGTATACTGAACTACTTCTGCAAAGACACGTTTTACTTTTGTGTTTTCTCTATTCCTTTAAGGGAGGGATAAATCATGTTTTTTTTTTCTCAGGTTAGTACCATATACCACCTAACCCCTTCGCTGCGCCACTGATGAATAGCGGATGTATATTGTCTCGCTGACGAAGTGCGGCGTCCATGGTCAGTCAAGTTCCCCAGCATGGTTATATCGATGAACACGTCTTTCAATGTAAACCTGAAAGTTCACTGTGTCAACGAAGAACGTACAATTTCATCATCATAAGCGTGAGCACTGTTCTCTTTTAAAAACGGGATGAGAGGGGGGGGGGGCGAAAGCAAGGTGCAACTACCCCTTAATGCTGATTTATTAGGCCAACTTTGCGCCCCCTGCCGTCTCAAGTGACTTGGCAGACGTCCGTCCCTGTCCTGCTCCCCCCCCCCCCACCATGCAGACACCTATGCGTGTGTTCGTAAACTACATCGACTGCATGGCGCCATTGTAAAGCGCTTGCTTCATATGCCACCCACGACAATCGAAAAGTGTGCTGAAATGCAGCACGTTCGATGTGGTGCATCAGCCGGAGAGCCAAGCAAAGTTTGAATGTCGACGAATTCGAAAGTTTCCTACGCTTTCGCTCGTAGTATATACTTGCTTATTATAAAAAATAATTTGTTTTCTTCCGAAGGTGAAAAGCGCCGCACCAGCTGTTTCGCCGAGAGCAGTCAATCGAGCTTATGGCCTGCCGCTACAGAAACTGCCTCAAGATCGAAGATAAATTTTAAAAAATATTGTTTCAGCCGCAGCAAGTTAAAGTGAACCCCTCTTCTCAGCTCCCATTACAATGTCTCACAAATGCCAAATCAGGAGCTTACGTGACAATCGTAAATTTTTAAGGGTGAAGCTGCTTAGGCCATGGATAGTTGCCTCGTCCGTATGTAGTATGCAGCCACCTCTAGATTATGCCTTCCTAAATAGTCGGCGTTGCGTGTATATGTCCCCTGGAATATAACTAGATTTCATTATAGTTTTCACAGCATATCCACAGAGTGAATGATGATGAGTGGGGCGAAGCGTCCTTTTCAATCCGTCTTACCGACCGTCCGTTCGCCCGTCCGCCCGTGTTTTCTGTCCACCCGTCCATGCTTACGCCTATCCGTCTGTCCGTGCATGATTACGTGCATACGTCAGTCCATGTGTCCGTGCTTCTGGCCGTCCATCCGTTGGTTCGTTCTTGCTTCAGTCCGTCCGTGCATGAATTTATTCATGCGTCCATCCATCCGTCCACGCGTCCGTTCATTCGGATGCACGGACAAACGAATGGAAGCACGAGTGGACGAACAGATGAATGAATGCCTCGCCCCACTCGTCATTATTCTCTCTGTGAATATGCTGGGATTTTTATTCACTAATCACGCCTCTCTCAAGAGAGCCAAGCATCCTAAGCTGGCTGTGTTGGAGTTTCTGGATGCCTAGAACATACACTTTGCTTAATTTGCCAGCTGCGTTGTCAAAAAACATAGTTTTGAAAGAATTTCTAACCAGGAGTATATGGCTGTCATAATTATTACAAGAATAAATGTATAGCCTCCGTGAAATGAGTGCCATGCTGGGCGGCACACCACACCGTACCGCTCGCAACACAAGAGTAGTGCCTGTAAATGTTTGTCAGACTCAGTATGTGCCCATAGATCTGTTACGTCCATTTCCTAAAGGCAATGGCATTGTTCTTTGATGATTCGTAGTTGTCGAAGGTTACATCTGGTGAAGCCGGCTAATCCAATAGAAGGCAGTACAACCCGTTGCAATCTCTAAGGCCGTTACTAGCTGCCCTGTGCCACGCTGCTGTACTTTGTTGCTTGCGCTTCGAAACGTGGTCAGTCTAACGAAAACATGCATTAGTTAGCACCCGTCAACGAAACAAGAAAATGCCACCCGCACCTTCCCACGAGGGTAACTGGAGTAAATGCGTCGCGGAGTGGTGGGAGTATTGCATGAATGTTGCGTAATTGGTATGGTTTCGGAATGCCTTACTGTTATTTCGTCGTTATTATCCTTCTTTATTGAATGAAGAAAAAGCGTTGCCTTCAACGTTAAGCTAAATCTAAGTTGATTGATCTGTGTGGTTTAACGTCCCAAAACCACCATATGATTATGAGAGACGCCGTAATGGAGGGCTCCGGAAATTTCGACCACCTGGGGTTCATTAACGTGCACCCGAATCTGAGCACACGGGCCTACAACATTTCCGCCTCCATCGGAAATGCAGCTGCCGCAACCAGGATTCGAACCCGCGACCTGCGGGTCAGCAGCCGAGTACCTCAGCCACTAGACCACCGCGGCGGGGCAGCTAAATATAAGTGATGACGCCCTTGACTGAAGTTCGAACGCACGATCCATTGGTCAGTGCACAGTTGTGCACCACGAGCAGTCTTTTTTTAACTAGCATACGCTGCCTCCATTGGCCTTGCGAGGAGAGAGAGTGAGAGGGGAGCGGCAGCTTTGCGGGTGTCGTGCTGGGCCGGCGCGAGACTAGAGCATGCGCAGTTTGGGTGTAGATGGCGCCCTGGCGTCGCCGCCGACGCCGAAGCGTGGCATCATGCGATTAAGAAATACTCCGCATTGAAAACACTTTGAACCAAGCTTAACCCATCGCAAGCAAAGAGTAGTAACGTCGGATGGCTGAATATATCGACTCTCGGCAACTGTTTATTCAAACTTTGTTTTGTGCTGCGCGTGTGACACCACCGAACGTCAGCGCTGCGTTGAAGTTCGTGCCGTGTTCGTGTTCTGCTGAGCGCTTGACTACGTCCAGAAACCTTCATTTGACTGTACTCGGCTCTGAATGGGCGCTCGTTAGACAACAATAAGTTAAGTCCACTACATGTCACTATTTGTCGTACGCGTAGCGCAGTGTGTGATTCTTTTGGTCTTAGCGAGCTTGGCAAAGCATAATATTTTCCCCCTACCTATGTGATAGTAATGACAGGAAAAATGGCGTGAGGGACCAAGATATTGTCACGGGGTCGTGACGTGGCCGAAGACAGGAGACTTCGTGTTGGGATTTAACTATTTATTTGGGCGAACCTGTGCCCAGTAAACGGAAAGTCCGATTACAGCAGCAGTCTTGCACAGATAGCAGTCTCGGACTGATAGTGGTGAACGGAGCGTCGGCCTTCGTTCAACAACTGACAAGCGGCGAAGCGCGTCGGCATTTATACTCTTGCCGTCGAATGTTCTAGCGTTATCGCTGGCGGTGGCGTAGGTTCCAGAACAATCTGTACCGTTCACACAGTGGGCCTGATCTTATCGAAATGATCTACTACAGTCCGGAACCTTCTCGAAAACTGCAGGCGTGGTTTGCGCTGAGAATCGTGTGGTGTTTTGGGACGATAATGAAAACTTGGGAAATGGAACGTGGCGTTGCCCCCCTCTGAAAAAAGGCATCGTCCCGATGCTTTAACTAAATATGAAGGTACAATAATAATGCAAGAAAGTACAAGGAATAAATTACGATGAAACAATAATACAAAAAACACTGTTTCAGTGTGTTAACGCGCATGAAACGGCTTGAGGCGCGCGACATGCACGACTTCAGGTCACGATCGGCGTCGTTGAGAGTTCGTCATGCCGTCGGGGACAACCTCGTAATCAAGTGGGCCGAGACGTCGAATCACCCTGTACGGTCCGAAGTAGCGTCGCAGAAGCTTTTCACTTAGTCCACGTCGGCGTATCGGCGTCCACACCCAAACACGTGCACCGGGCTTGTATTCCACGAAGCGTCATCGAAGGTTGTAACGGTGGCTGTCTGTCGTCTGTTGATTCTTGATACGGAGACCCGCAAGTTGTCGGGCTTCTTCGGCACGTTGAAGGTACTCGCTCACATCAAGGCTTTCTTCGTCTGTGACGTTGGGTAACATGGCATCGAGCGTCGTTGCTGGGCTCCTTCCGTAGACCAATTTGTATGGAGATATCTGCGTCGTCTCCTGCACCGCCGTGTTGTATGCGAAGGTCACATACGGAAGAATGGCGTCCCACGTCTTGTGTTCGATATCGACGTACATTGAAAGCATGTCGGCGATCGTCTTGTTAAGCCGCTCAGTGAGGCCGTTGGTCTGTGGGTGGTACGCTGTCGTCCGGCGGTGGTTTGTTTGGCTGTATGCCAAGATCGCTTAAGTCGGCAGTGAATGCCGTTCCTCTGTCGGTGATAAGGACCTCCGGGGCGCCGTGAAGTAGGACGATATTTTCGACGAAGAACTTAGCTACCTCGGATGCACTGCCTTTTGGCAGGACTTTTGTCTCGGCGTAGCGGGTGAGGTAGTCGGTAGCTACCACGATCCACTTGTTTCCGAAAGTCGACGTCGGGAATGGCCCTAGTAGGTCCGTACCAATCTGCTGGAAAGGTCGGCAAGGTGGATCAATTGGCTGCAGAATTCCCGCTGGCCTTGTCGGCGGTGTCTTGCGTCGCTGACAGTCCCGGCATGTCCTCACATAACGAGTGACGTCGGTGGTAAGACGTGGCCAGTAGTACCTTTCTTGTATCCTCGCGAGCGTGTGAGAAACACCGAGGTGCCCTGCCGTCGGATCGTCGTGCAGGGCCTGCAGTAGTTCTGGTCGCAGAGCTGAAGGCACCACAAGGAGGTACTTGGCTCGAAGCGGTGAAAAGTTTTTCTTTTGTAGAAGACCGTTTCGTAGGAAGAACGACGCAAGTGCGCGCTTGAATACCTTCGGGACTTCGGTGGTCCTGCCTTCGAGGTATTCTATTAGGGCCTCAAGTTCCGGGTCAGCCTGCTGTCGTTCAACGAAGTCGCCTGTAGTTATCGTTCCCAAGAAGTAGTCGTCATCCGGGTCGTCTGGTAGCGGTTGGTCGACAGGCGCACGAGAGAGACAGTCGGAGTCGGAGTGTTTTTTGCCGGACTTGTAAATGACAGTAATGTCATATTCTTGAAATCTGAGGCTCCGTCGTGCGAGGCGACCTGAAGGGTCCTTCAAGGTGGCTAGCCAACACAAGGCGTGGTGGTCGCTCACAACTTTGAAGGGCCTGCCGTAGAGGTAGGGGCGAAATTTCGACGTAGCCCAGATGATGGCGAAGCACTCCTTTTCTGTTGTGGAATAATTTGCTTCTGCTTTGGATAGCGATCGGCTGGCGTAACTAATAACCCTTTCAAGTCCGTCAGCCCTCTGCACAAGAACGGCGCCAAGACCTACGCTGCTTGCATCAGTATGTATTTCTGTCTCGGCGAATTCGTCGAAATGGGCAAGTAACGGAGGCGTCTGGAGGCGATGTTTAAGCTCCTGGAAAGCGTGTTCCTGTGGCGTTTCCCACTTGAATTCTACGTCGGCCTTGGTAAGGTTAGTGAGAGGATCGGCGATGCGGGCAAAGTTTTTCACGAACCGCCTATAATAGACGCACAGGCACAGAAATCGGCGCATGGCCTTCTTGTCAGTGGGTGGCGGGAAGTCAGCGATGGCGCCTGTTTTCCATGGATCGGGACGAACTCCAATCTTGCTGATAACGTGCCCCAGAAACAGGAGCTCCTCATACGCAAATCCGCACTTTTCTGGCTTCAGTGTGAGTCCGGACGTCTTGATGGCTTGAAGTACAGCTTCAAGGCACCGAAGATGCTCATCGAAACTCGAGGAAAACACGAACGACGACGTCGTCCAAGTACACAAGGCAAGTCTGCCACTTCAATCCTGCCAGTACTGTATCCATAACGCGTTGAAAAGTTGCAGGCGCTGAGCAAAGGCCGAAGGGCATCACCTTAAACTCGAAGAGGCCGTCCGGTGTCATAAACGCGGTCTTCTCTCGGTCTCTTTCGTCGACTTCGATTTGCCAATAGCCAGTCTTGAGGTCCATTGACGAAAAGTACTTGGCGTTATGTAGCCGATCAAGTGCGTCGTCTATTCGTGGGAGAGGATACACGTCCTTTCTTGTGATTTTGTTCAGGCGGCGAATAATCGACGCAGAAACATAGGGTCCCGTCCTTTTTCTTCACTAACACCACGGGGGATGCCCATGGGCTCTTGGACGGCTGGATAATGTCATCCCGCAGCATTTCTTCAACTTGTCTCTTCATGGCCTCACGTTCTCGCGTCGAAACCCTGTACGGACTCTGACGGAGTGGTCTGGCATTTTCTTCGGTTATGATGCGATGTTGGAGATTAGGGTCTGCCAAATTTTCGATGACGACGAAAAGCAATCTTTGTATTGCAGGAGCAGGGCCTTCAGCTGTTCTTGCTTATCGTTCGGAAGTCTGGGATTGACGTCGAAAGCTATGGGAGAAGCTTGGTTCCTCTGAGCAGGCTCCGCAGAATCGGCGAGGGTGAAAGCACTGGTGGCTTCGACAATTTCTTCAATGTATGCGACCGTTGTTCCTTTGTTCACATGTTTGTACTCATTGCTGAAATTCGTGAGCATAACCGTTGCTTTGCCTCCCCACAGCTCTGCGATTCCTCTTGCGACGCAAATATTTCTGGTGACCAACAGATACGGACTGCCTTCAACGACGCCTTCCAAGTCAGGTGATTTAGGAGCGCCGACTGAAATAAGGACGCTTGAGCGAGGCGGAATGGTGACTTGTTCTTCCAGCACATTCAAGGCATGGTGTCCTGACGGCGTGCGCGGTGGTAGTGCTTCTTCTGTGGATAACGTTATCGACTTTGTTTTTAGGTTGATGACAGCACCATGGAGGCATACGAAGTCCATGCCAAGGATGACATCTCTCGAGCAACGCTGTAGGACTACGAAGTCTGTAGGATAAATACGGCCGTTAATGGTGACTCCCGCTGTGCAGATTCCTGCAGGCGTTACGAGATGACCTCCAGCTGTGCGGATCTCAGGGCCTTTCCAAGCTGTCCTAACTTTCTTTAACTTCGCGGCGAACGACCCACTGAGGGCAGAATAGTCAGCTCCAGTATCGACGAGAGCGGTCACACTGTGGCCGTCGATAAGAATGTCGAGGTCGCTAGTTTGCCGTCTCGCATTACAGTTAGAGCGTGGCGTCGGGTCACGGCTGCGTCGGCTTGTTCTGCTGCTTCCATGTTGCGTCGTCAGGCCACCTTCGGTAAGTGAGCTTTCGCCATCAGGGCTTTGCCTGGTTCGCGTTGTGTTCGGAAAGCTCCGTCGCGGCGTCGTCGTCGTCGGAGGATCTTCGCTAGTTCGTCGCACAGCAACCGCACCTCCACCGGTTGCTGCCCTTAGTTTCCCGAATACGGGCTAGGAGACCGGCCCCACGTTAGGCCGGAGTACTGCCGGGGGTGCGGTGACATGCGGCGGCTGGGCGACGGTGAACGGGAAGGACTTCGTGGTGTCCATTAAGTTCCTGTCAGGTAGTCAGCGATGTCACGTGGCCGTTCCCCTGGCTGCGGACGTGGTGCATCGACGGCGAAGCCACGCAGTCCCATCTGTCGGTACTGGCAACGGCGGTAAGTGTGTCCGGCCTCGCCGCAGTGGTAGCACAGTGGGCGGTAGTCAGGGGTGCGCCAAACGTCGGTTTTCCTCGGCGCACTGCGCTGGCCCGCTGGTGAATGGTAGGTCGTCGGTGGGAGTGGTGGTGGCGGTGGTGTCTGGCGACGGAAGTGCGACGGGGCGGCGCTTCGGCGCAGGGAGGAGCGTTGTGGCGCACTGCAGCGGCGTAGCTCATAGTTTCTGGCTCGGGCAGCGGTGTTTGGGGAATTCGAAGCGATTGCCGAACTTCTTCTCGCACAATGTCGGTGATCGAATCCCCTTGAGGTTGCGCCGAAGGTAACAGTTTGCGCAGCTCTTCCCGCACAATCGCTCGGATCGTTTCACGCAGGTTGTCGGAGTCACTGGCTTGAGCAGCAGCGCATTCAGGAGTCAGGCGACGATTGTACTGTCTGGTGCGCATGTCCAGGGTTTTTTCGATGGTGGTCGCCTCGGATACAAATTCTTGGACGGTGTTCGGTGGGTTCCTCATTAGTCCCGCGAAGAGCTCCTGTTTGACCCTTCGCATGAGGAAACGAACTTTCTTCTCCTCAGGCATGTCTGGGTCAGCGTGACGAAATAGGCGAGTCATCTCCTCTGTGAAAATTCCAACCTTTTCATTTGGTAGCTGAACCCGGGTCTCGAGTAGAGCAGCGGCCCTCTCTTTGCGAGCGACGCTCGCGAACGTTTGCAGAAATGAGCCGCAGAAGACATCCCACGTTCGGAGAGTGGACTCCCGATTCTCTAGCCAGGTTCTTGCGGTGTCTTCCAGGTAGAATTACACACGACGGAGCTTTTCTTCGTTGTCCCAGTGGTTGAGAGCGGCCACACGGTCGTATGTTTCTAGCCAGGTTTCCGGGTCTTCAAACGATGACCCATGAAACGTTGGTGGTTCCCTGGGTTGATGAATGACGATCGCGGGCTGGGACACTCCGGTTGTCATAGTCGCTGCAGTAGAGGTCATGGCCTTGGCTTTCCGCGGCTTGTCTTGTAGAGGCCCGTACTCCGGTGGGAGACCTTGCTGTCGGCGGCTTGTTCGCTGCTCTTGGTTGGCGTCGGTGGCTTCTCCGCGACGTGGGCTGGGTTCACGGCTTCACGGGGGCGTCCGGTACATGAACGAAGCAGCACCTCCACCAGATGTCACGGGGTTGTGACGTGGCCGAAGACAGGAAACTTCGTGTTGGGATTTAACTGTTTATTTGGGCGAACCTGTGCCCAGTAAACGGAAAGTCCGATTACAGCAGCAGTCTTGCACAGATAGCAGTCTTGGACTGATAGTGGCGAATGGAGCGTCGGCCTTCGTTCAACAACTGACAAGCGGCGAAGCGCGTCGGCATTATACTCTTGCCGTCGAATGTTCTAGCGTTATCGCTGGCGGTGGCGTAGGTTCCAGAACAATCTGTACCGTTCGCACAGTGGGCGTGATCTTATCGAAATGATCTACTACAGTCCGGAACCTTCTCGAAACCTGCAGGCGCACTTTGCGCTGAGAATCGTGTGGTGTTTTGGGACGATAATGAAAACTTGGGAAATGGAACGTGGCAATATGCTGTTATCACTTAGTGTGTTTGCGACGCCGTCGTGGCGTAGTGGTTGTGTCTAAGCCGGACGACAACAGGCTTCGACACAACCTGGTGGCATCACTGGGCTGTTTTTTTTAGGAGTGGTGGGGTATGGCGGGAATCTCTAAGTTCTATATCGGTGTCCGCAATCAGCGTGGTTGAACGGTCTATACAATTTAGGTTAATGTAGGTGGGCTTGATTGTGCCATGATCCATTCGACATGCTTAGTGGAATCGTTGTACGGAAATCAACGACCAACCTTAACTCTCGACTACAATTTTACTGCATCAACTTGCCACAGTGTTGTAGTGGTTACAGCGCTCGACTGCAGCTCCGCAGATCGTGGGATTTAATCCCGGACGTGCCGGGCCATTTAGATTAGGGCGAAATCCTAGAGGCTTGTGCACTCCCATTCAGCTGCACTTCGATATTTGGGCGCAGGCCGTCCATATTTACGGAGCCCTCTATATGGCGTCCCTCATAATATTGGTACGAGAAAGAGACCGACTCGGAGGGCTAGTCTTAGATGTATTTTCTGCCGGTTAAAGGAGCTGCGCCAGCCACAGAGATTAGCGCGCGACAGTCTATATGCTTTGTCTTTTTCATCTTCATGCACTGGCACGTAGCATCAACACCGGTGGCGAAGGCACCGTCCCGGTGCTTCAAAGGTCAATATCTGACGCATTCTTGTAGGGCTTGATCCACGAGACATGTACAATATCACTGGAGCACACAGCAGATGATGATGGATAGATGGGGTCGATCTCGTAGGTGACAGGTGTTACTTGACGCAATATACGGTAGGGTCCTATGTTTCCGATAGGGCCTGCCGACAATGAGGAGACCGGAGTAAAACGAGAGTACCGGAAGTGAAATATGCGTCTCTATGTTCCGCATCGTACCGATGGCATTGGTTGGTTTGCGACGTCATCAGCCGAGCGCGAATGAGCTGACGGGCATGATCGGCTAGCGCAATCGCGTCACGGGCATACTCGCTGGTGGACGAAGTTTGAGCTGAGGTTACTAAGTCTAGGGGCAAAGTCGGCTCTCTTCCGTATACAGAGTACAACGGCGAAAAGCCCGCTGTGTCGTGACGGGATTAATTATATGCAAAAGTTGCGTAGCGTAAGGCAAGGTCCCAGTCTCCGCCATCGGGCGATACGCACATTGCGAACATATTTGTTAGAGTATGGTAATCGTTCCGTGAGGCCGTTTCTTTCGGGGTGATAAGCGGTTGTCAGTGCGTGTTGCGTGGAACAATAACGCAGAATGTCGGCGATGACTTGGGATAGATATGTGCGGCCACGGTATGTGAGCAGTTGTCTCGAAGCACCGTGAATCAACATAATGTCCCGTAACAAGAAGTCAGCGATGTCGGTTGCACAGCTGGTCGGTAGAGCACGCGTAATAGCGTAGCGTGTAGCGTAGTCTGTAATCACGACTATCTGTTTCCCTATTTGTTTCCCAAAGGACCGCAGGTCTAACCCAACATGGCAAAATGGTTCCGCGGGTAAGTCGACTGGTTGAAGAGGGCCAGCGAGTAGCAGCGACGGTGTTTCACGACGTTAGCATAGGTCACACGTGGCGACGTATCGGCGTACTGAGCGAGCAAGGCCTGGCCAGATGAAATGGTGCCGGACGCGCTCGTACGTGTGGGATACTCCAAGGTGTCCAGTCGTGGCAGCGTCGTGAAGTTCGATGAGAATGCAGCGGCGCAAATGCTTAGGCACAACCATCAGAAGGTCAGACCCGTCTGGTCGGAAAGTGCGGCGGTAGAGCACACCCTTTTAAATGACAAAATAGCGGACGGAAGCATCATTTGGGGAGAATTTCGTACGGCTGATGATGTCAAGCAGCACTGGATCGCACTTCTGTTCTTCCCCAATGTTAAGGAAGCCGGACACTGACAAGATAGAGTTCTCCGTGGGCTCGTCAGTGTCCTCAGGATCGTCGGCAGGGTACCGGGAGAGGCAATCGGCATCATGGTGTACGCGGCCAGATTGTAGACCGCCGAATAGGAAAACTCTTGCAGGTGCAAATCTCAGCGACCAAGGCGGCCTGATGGATCTTTCAGAGAGTTGAGCCAGCAGAGTGCGTGGTGGTTGGTGACTACTAAAAATAGGCGTCCGTATAGGTAAGGTCGGCATTTCGTCACAGCCCATACAAGGGCCAAGCACTCACGCTCTGTCATCGAATAGTTATGTTCATGGGCGGATAGGAGGCAGCTGGCATATGCAGTAACGCAATTATGGCCATGATGTTTCTGAGCCAGCACTGCACCAATGCGATGTCCACTTGCATCTGTACGAATTTCCGTAGGGGCAACAGGGTTGATGTGTGCCAGAATTGGAGAAATAGTGAGAAGAGCGGTAAGAGTCGAGAACGCAGTAGCCTCTTTAGAGCTCCATGAAAACGGGACATTATTCTTGAAGAGCTGCGTAAGCGACCTCGCTATGTCTGCAAAATGTTTCACGAAGCGTCGGAAGTAGGAACATAGTCCGATAAAGCTGCGTACATTCTTCGGAGGTCATGGTACAGGAAAGTTTTTGGCGGCGCTGATTTTTGCCGGGTCTGGTTGTACACCCTTGGCGTCTACTAAACGGCCAAGTACTGTGATTTGATGGCATTCAATGTGATATTTGGACGAGTTGAGCTGCAGGCTAGCGTGACGGAAGATGCCTAAGATGGCTGAGAGGCGCTCTATATGAGTTTCAAATGTTGCTGAAACGACTATGGCGTCGTCCGAGTAGCACAAACAGGTGGACCATTTGAATCCTTTGTGCAGGGAGTCGATCATTCGATCGAAGGTGGCTGGAGCGTTACAAAGGCCAAAGGGCATGACCTTGAACTGATATAGGCCATCGGAGGTGATGAATGCCACCTTTTTGCAGTTCATTTTATCTACCTATATCTGCCAGGAGCCGGAACGAAGGTCTATGGAGGAAAAATAGTGGTACCCATAAGGCAATCAAGTGCATGATCTATTCGTGGCAGAAGGTACACGTCTTTTTTGGTAATATTGTTTAGGTGTCAATAATCAACGCAGAAATGCCATGCACCGTCTTTTTTGCGAACTAGCACTAGCAGGCCAAGGACTGCAGGATGGCTCACTGATGTCCTTGGCGAGCATATTGTCGACCTCACTTTGGATAATGTGACGCTCGGCTGCCGACACCCGATATGGACGCCTATGAATAGGCTGCTCATTACCAGTGTTTATGTGGTGGTTTATACCAGTAGCTTTCCCCAACGGACGGCCGTTGAGGTCAAAAACGTCGATGTAGGGCAGCAGAGCCCGGTGGAGCTTGTCAGTCTGCTGCGGCGTTAAGTTGGAAGCAGTCATCGACGTAATAGCGCTGTCGGAGCAAGTGTCAGATTGATGTTGAGCGTGGGGGACAGAAGGAGCAGCCATCGTGAAAACATCTACCACATTGTCTTCTAAGGTGCAAAGCAACGCCAAAGGGATCCATTGTGGCAGCACTTGAGGTGTCAAGCTAAAGTTCACAACAAGGAGCCAAGTAGAATTTCCTGCGACGCACAGAATGGTGTGCGGTAATGTAATGCCGTGGTTTATGGGGACATCGGTGATAGGAGTCAGAACATAGTCACCGTCGGGAACTGGTGGTATTGAGACGAGCTCTACGTAGGTCAGTGTCTGTGGAGAGAGGTGAGCATATCACCTTTACACATAACACCTTTACACATTCGTACTTGAAATGTGGCGCAACATTAAAGATGAGGTCAGAAAAAAAAGTCATCGTTATGGTAGGAAGACAATCAGTTGAGGCAGTTGATTTGCGTTCGTTGTCAAAAATTTTTGGTAAGTGCACCAGTGTGTGGGACGGAAGTTTCCGGAAACTAAGGCTATTATTATGGTTTCAACAATGTAAAGCTAGGACGAAGTGCGCATAAACTACTTACCGTCAATTTTTATCCTATACTTGATAGCTATATCGTACTTATCAACGTTAAATTGGTCCATATAGGATCAAATGATACCAGAACTTGCGCAGCGAATAAATTTCGCCGCGGGGACTGGAAGGTAAGATTTTTCTGCTATAAATTAATACAGGCCGTTCTTTGTGGTTCCTCTGTAGAGACAAAAACTTAGTACTTCATAAGGTGAAATTACAAAGTCATGCACCTCACAACAGAGAAAATGCAGCTCGTAGTTATGCAGACCTAGTGCGCCAGGGGAGAAGCGATACAACACCACGTTACTAAACGTATTCTTGGCCTCGTTGGCACTTGCATTGTGACATACCTTTGCTGCAAATATCACAAACACAGAGTTAAAGAACACACAATTCGTGCTTGTCGTTGTGTGTTCTTTCTATCTGTGTTTGTGATATTTGCGGACAAAGTATGTCATTAACCACGTTACTATTTGAAACCTGGCTATCATCAAGATAGCAAGCACGAAATCTTAGGGGCTAAGCTCCTCTAGCTGGCGCTAGAGAATAGTGGTTCACCAATTGCTTTCCGATAGTTTTGATTGTCATACACAAGAACGACTCACAACCACCTCTCGTGTTAGGAGCCGTAGACACTCCCGTTCTCGTCTAGCAATCCTACACTTTCTTCGTTGAGGCAGGCAACAACACAGTTACAAAATAATACAACAAGGCTGTGGCGCCAACCTTTTTCGGAGAGGTGGTCGTGAGCCATTTTAACAACCACTTTCGACCTCAAGCGATAATATCTATACGCGCAACCGCGAAGACCAAGGATCACTGTACGTTTCTTACACATTGAAGCAACTTTGAAGTGCAATGGCTGCATTACATTTCACATTCAGAACTCCAGCCGCTATCAACAGCGTGGTCATACGCATGGTGCTGCAGAGGACATGAGACGGCGGCGTGCCCAACTAATCCCGCAGCCCCCTGGAAAAACACGTGACGGCCGCCACACATCAAGCTGTGTAGCTCGCATTGCGAGGGCCTCTCATTCGCTTTCCTTTTTCTATGTGGCACGGCGCAAACTTACACTCCCCGGCTCCACACACTCCACTGCACACTCGGCGTACTTGTTAGCTATTCGTCACCCCAGAGTCGAATGAGCGCCACGGGTTTGCAAGGCAGCAGCAATGCCTACTCGCCGCCAAGGCGCTGTGGAGAGATCCCGGAAGGCCGAAGCGAAGAGGACTCATCCGCAAGTGAACCTGGCTCTGAGAGCCAGTGAAGCAAAGGCGCCACGTAAGCGCCGGCATGCGAACGTGAGCTAAGAGTTCGCGAGGCAGATGGCAGAGGAAAGCGGCGACAAGTGAATATGGAAGCGGGACGGGCGCAGGATGCAGCAGCTCAGCGCCTGAAGAGATCGTTAGCAGTCTGGAGGAGCCGACGCATGCTTCGAGTGCGACTTCCTAGACCACTCACTCTGCCACATTTGAAAGGTAATGCGACCGCTTGTGATTCCTTGATAACACCACCACCATCTCCTTTTATGAACTCGTCTTCTGTATATAAATGCATCGATGTTTAAAATAAAGATTGTATACATACCGTCACCCTTCTACAACTTGTCACGTCTTTATATGATGTGAGGGGCGAATGTTTCACGATTTTAGCGATAAGCGTTAGAGCTTCACCCCACTCATCACCATTCACTTCGTGGAGATGACATGAATTTTTTTGCGCATATATTTCATGCAAAATAACAGATGGATATGTTTCTGACGACAGCGATGTTTTCGGTATACGCCGGTGAATGTGGCACATCCAAAAAGATAACTATGTTTTTCGCCACCACCATTCTGTGTAGAAAGCAGGCTATAATCTCGCCGGAATGGTGCGTCGACAAAGGAAGCCGGAAAATGGAGCACGCCTTCCAGTGCCTAACGAAAGCTTTGCACAGAGCGAGAATTCTCTCTGTCCCACGTGAGAGGCCACACGTCACCACGATTTTTCGGCGACTCCACTCGGTGCGCCAGCCCGCATATGTCACGCTCCCTGTCATTGCATCGCCTTTTCGTGCTTTGCGCTTTTCACGTTGTTGTCGACTTTCAACTTTCAAACAACGATCGAATGAAAAAATCCCGGTATATGTTGCCTCCACGCTGCAAGACAAAAAAAAAACAGTATTCGTTATTTTTACTTCTGTACACTTTCCCTGCGTACCACCGTCCGTTACGTGGCCCGAGTGAGCACGTACATCTTTATTTATGATTTTTGAAATCCGTTTGTGCGTTCAACGCGGTGTAATTCTCAGAACCTTCTAACTTTCTCTGAAACTGGGCTATTCACTTATTGAAATAAGCGAGCGTTGTTCAGTACAGTGCAACTGCATCATTATTTTTCAGTTGTTCATGCAGACATTGTTCGTATTTTTAATGAGCTGAATAGATAAAAACATACAACTTTAATAAAACTGCTAATATTGCCGTCAAGAAATATTTCACGCTTCAGCGAAATGCAAATGGCTACTAAAAATTGCGCACGTTTGAGCACAGATTTCAGCATGCAGTTCGTTTAAGCAATATAGTTTTAAAGAATATTGCAACCTATTCTAATCGCTGCAAAGGGTACAACCACGGAAAGCTATTTTGTTCATTTACCGCTTTCGAGTGCAGGCTATGCAGCATATACACACTCAGTACGTGTTTGTTCGTGATTGTGTGTGTGCATGTGTGTGTGTGCGTGCATGTGTGTGTGTATGCGTGCGTGTGTGTGGTTTTGTGCGTGTGTGTGCGTGTATTTGTGAGTGTATATGTGTGCATATGTGTGTGTTTGTCTGCGTGCGTGTGCGTGCTGGTGTTTGTGTGCGTGTTTGTGAGCGTGTGTGCGTAAGTGTGTGTGTGCGTCTGTGTGGAAGGTGTGTACGAACGTGTGTGTGTGTACGTGTGTGTGCGTGTGTGCGTGTGCGTGTGTGTGTGGGAGTGTGTGTACGAGCGTGTGTGTGTGGTCGTGCGTGGGAGTGTTTGTGTGGGAGTGTGTTTTTGAGCGTGCGTGTGTGTGCTTGCATGCGCGTGTGTGTGTGTGTGCGCGCGCGTGTATGTGTTGGTGCATGTGTGTGTGTGTGCGTGCGTGCATGTGTGTGTGTGCGTGCGTGTGTGTACGTGTGTGTGTATGTGTGTGCTTGTGTGTGTGCTGTGTGTGTGTGTGCGTGTGTGTGTGCGTGTGTGTAGGTGTGTGTGTGTGGGCGGGGTGCGTGTGTTTGTGTGTGTGTGTGTGCGTGTGTGTGCGTGTGTGCGTGTGTGTGTGTGCGTGTGTGTGCGTGCGTGTGTGTATGGGGTGTGTGTGTGTGTTCGTTTGTGTGCATGTATGCGCGTGTGGATGCGTGTGCTGTGTATGTGTGTGTTTGTGTGCGTGTGTTTGTGTGGGTGCGTGTGCGCGTGTGTGCGTGTGTGTGTATGTGTGCGTGCGTGTGTGTACGTGTGTATTTGTGTGCGTGTGTGTGGGGGGGGTGTGTGTGGGTGTGTGTGCGGTTGGTGTGTGTGTGTGTGTGTGTGTGTGTGCGTGCGTCTGTGTGCGTGTATGGGTGTGTTTGTGTGCGTGTGTGTGTATGTGGGTGCGTGTGCGTGTGTGTGTTTGTGTGTGCATGGTTGTGTGTGTGTGTGAGTGCGTGTGTATCTGCGTGTGTGTGCGTTTGTGTGTGTGTGCGTGTGCGTAGATGGGTGTGTGTGCATGTGTGTGTGGGGGGGTGCGTGTGCGTGTGTGTGTGTGTGTGCGGTTGTGTGTTTGTTTGGGTGGGTGCGTGTGCTTGTGTGTGCGTCTGTGTGTGCGTGTGTGTGTGTGTGTGTGTTTGTGTGCGCGCGTGTGTGTGGGTGCGTGTGTGTGTGTGTCCGTGTGTGTGTGCGCGTGTGTGTGTGGGTGCATGTGTGTGGGTGCGTGTGTGTGCGTGCGTGCATGTGTGTGCGTGCGTGTGTGCGTATGTGTGTGTTTGTGTTCGTGCGTTGTGTGTGGGTGCGTGTGTGTGTGTGGGTGTGTGTGTGTGTAAGCGTGTGTTTGTGTGTGTGTGTGTGTGTGTGTGTGTGTGTGCGCGCGCGTGTGTGTGTGTCCCTGTGTGTGGGCGTGTGCGCGTTTACTCTAGCTGCAAAAGTGTCTCTATGCTGAGATGGTATAAGGCACGCATATAATTTGAGACCAGTTAGGCAACTGCCACAGGCCAAATTTTGCGCAGAGAAACAAAACGAAGAACGACGAAAACGGAGGACACAGCACGTGCGCTAACATTCCACAAAATTGTTTATTTCGCCAAAAGCACAAATATATGCTCACAGGCTGCCTGTACGAAACAGGACAGCGGTAGTGCCGTAGATACACAAAATCTCTCATAACATAAAACGAGTCATGTCACGTGCTAATGTGTCGGTAATCTTTCCACCCTATTAAAGCCAACTTAAGTTTGGAGACTCAGCAGTCAAGCCCTTCAGAAGAGGTCTGCTTGCAAGGTAAGGCATGGAACTTATTTCCTGGACTTTAGAGAGATGTATCAGGTTCCAATTTCTAGAGAAAAACAATACGTCGCACAGATGGTGCGCTGTTCACAGGTAGTGAGAGCTCTGAAACATTGCAGACAAGGGTAACGATTGGGGGCTCGTGGTGCTCTGCAGACTTTGTTGG
>NW_023613118.1:0-56391 GCF_013339725.1 Rhipicephalus microplus
GCATCCCACGCCACGATGAAATTATGACCGCAAGCAGAATGAAACAGGGTATGGTGGAGTGATTTCTACAGAATTCCATAAATAGTCGATTCCACTCCGCTTTTGACTTGCCTAAGGGCCTGCTTTTTTTTTCTCGCCTGGCTGCGTAACCCCGTTGTAGAAAAGCCTGCCTTCGGTATTTCTGGGCCAAGCGTCAGATGAGTTAGCGTTGTTTTTTTTAGGCGAAGCTGTTCGAGCTGTAGCCCTAGTTTGGTAAGTCTACGAGAAAACTATCGTCGTTTTAATGTAGAAATTATTGTGAAATTTGTATGAAATCCACTACTGACCGCTGGTCCACTGAACAAAACGTATATACTCTGCACGTGCGTCTTTTACTAGAAAAGGCATACACAGGTAATTTTAGGACCATAGCGCGTACCACGCGGTGCTGAGCATGCAACGCTCACACGAGAAGGCGAGTATTTTCAACGCTTTGCTAAGGCGAGACGGTGCTGGCACCTACCCGTCGCCTTGCGTTCTACACCTTATCACCTCTGAGACGGGCGCGCACGCCCATCTCGTAGCCACTCGCATCGTTTTCCAAGAAAACTGCCAGATGGCGCTCATGGCTCACATGTGACGTGACTTGATGCGGTCGTTCGTCTCCACTGCACGCTTGAAGCACTCTAACGCAGCACCTCCAGAATGTCATTCACTGATTTTCTTGCGCAGATCATCAAATAAATACTTTGCTCACTTTCTCCACACGCAAAACTATCGTTTTTCGACGACATTTTCAGATTAATATGAAGGTACGGGGCCAGTTTTTTATGATACCATATCGTTTCTTCTACCGAGAGAGAGACAGCGCGATGGGTTTTGTTGTAACGCGTCGAATTTGCTTACATTAGCATGAGAAGTTATCATGTCGCGTCCCCGCCCTATTTTAAATGATGACGTATCTTTATAAACTCAGGAGACGAATTTCAACTCACGATTACGGAGTTAGACAAGGAGAGAAGACAGGTGGGTCTTAAAATGAATCTGCAGAAAACAAAAGCAATGTACAACAACCTCGGAAAAAAGCAGCGCTTCGAGATAGATAATAGTGCACTTCAAGTTGTTAAATACTATGTCTACTTAGGGCAGGTAAAAACCGCGGAGTCGAACCACGAGATTGAAGTAACTAGAAGAATAAGAATGGGGTGGAGCACATTTGGCAAGCACTCCCAAATTATGACAGGTATATTGCCACTATCCCTCAAGCGAAAGGTATTTAACAGCTGTATCTTGCCGGTACTTAGCTTCGGAGCAGAAACCGGGAGACTTACAAAGAGGGTTCAGCTTAAATTAAGGACGACGCAGCGAGCAATGGAAAGAAAGATGGTAGGTGTAACCTTAAGAGACAAGAAGAGAGCAGAGTGGATTAGAGAACAAACGGGGGTTAAGGATATCATAGCTGAAATCAAGAAGAAGAAATGGACATGGGTCGGGCATGTAGCGCGCAGACAGGATAACCGCTGGTCGTTAAGGGTAACTAACTGGGTTCCCAAAGAAGGCAAGTGGGTTAGGGGGAGACAGAAGGTTAGGTGGGCAGATGAGATTCAGAAGTTTGTGGGTATAAATTGGCAGCAGCAAGCACAGGATCAGGTTACCTGCCGGAACATGGGAGAGGCCTTTATCCTGCAGTGGACGTAGTCAGGCTGTTGATGATGTTGATGATGATGATTTATCTTTATAAATCACAGATTGGTCTCGCAAGAAATGTAAAAGTTGAACGCAATATATAGTGATATCCTTTTCTGTGGAGTACTTAAATCACTTAGTGCCGCTAGAACGTGTTTTTTGAGTGATAACAGCTTAGCCTTAGCTGCAATTGCACCACAAGACACCACACAGACTTTGCCTAGTGCTGCCGCTGTAGTCAGCACTCAGGCACATTAAACTTGCATGGAACCGGCGCCTCGGGGGTTGGTAGCAGGCACCGGAGGCTGGGCGCCAGTTTCGGTTTCGAGAAACATGCACGCTCGGAGCGGTTGCTGGGCATCCTAAAATCTGGTTGAACAAAGTGACATTAAGGTGGATAGTCTCACCTGTTGGTTTTGAATGGTTTTTACTGATAAGAAATTGCGACATATCTGTAAATAGTTCTTCTTTTCTTCTTTGAATAGTTTCACTTATTTTCTGAATTTTAAGTCGGGTGAAGCGTGAGAAGTTGTTGATATGAGTTCGTAGCGCATTCCTCCGCTCCTCCTTGCCGCTCGCTCAGCGATATCACACGCTGGATCACGCGCAGTTATCTCGATAGGTTGGCTTACGACCTGCAGCAAGGATATGGCAAAGGGTTGGCGTGCAGCGACTAGAAGCCCTAGTCAGCCATGCCGAACAAGTCTACCATCCACTTCACCAGAATGGCTAAATTGGGAAACACAGAGTTTGTGGTTCTCTGGTGTGTTAACCCGGGGGTCTCAGTGGTTCTGCGAATGTTTTTCGGGTTTCGTAGAAGCGACGAATGAGCAAAAGTATTTCGGCTTATTTTTCAAGAGGGTATTAAGCAATATTTTACATGAGTACAAGAGCAAAGCCAGTTCTCTGCAAACATCAGAGGGGTGATATAAACGCAGTGTCAGTAAACTAATTCGTCATGACGATTGCCTATTCTGTTGGTCAAATACATTTAATGAAAGGCTTGAATTTATTTTAGCATGGCTACATTCTTTTTTTTTTACTTTTGCTACCGCCATGTAACTTAAATGAGTTGAAGCAATTAGAAGCTTCTTCTTTTTCAATAAACCCATATAGCCGCGTTTCAAACTTTCTCACCCTTTACTTCTGATGATGTTACTCACATACATGTGATGTATTCGATGCTATAAGAAAGAAGTACAGCGAATGCCACTAAAGTGAAAATGTTTTCATGTGAAATTTTCTTCGCCAAGTCAATGCTGCTGCGCCGACGATGACAAGTCCACCCTTCAAAACATTATTTCCAGTGAAAATATCTCTCGAACAACTTCCCAGCACTTGAAGCCTCTGAGTTTCTCAGAAAATCTGTCTCGTTTGGTGCTCAAGAGCTCTAAAAATATGTGTGCCCCGCCATAACCGACTCATAGTTGTTCCGCTGAGCCACCGCCATAACGTTTACGCCGAGTCGTTCAACTTTGTTCAACTACTCTGCGTGAGTGTTGCAGCACAAAGCTAGAAACCTCAGTGCATTACCTGCTATGAACAATTCACTGCCAATAATATTGTGTATTCGATTTATCTAACTTCTCATCTGTGCAGATGCAGATAAGAAACGATTGCTTGGATAACTTTTTGTAGTGTTTTGAATATGTGCTGCTTATGCATGAGAGCGGTTCTTTTTTTTCTTTTTTTACAGAACATGCGATGTTTTCATGTGCTATAAAACGTGTTATAAGCAGCACAATTAGGCATAGTTTGTTTTATTGCATATTTTTAGTAGAATGATATTGCACCTTTGATTAGAACGAACTCATTGTCTGGCAAAACGGTGCCTCCTGAAGGGGGCATGAATTATCGAGAACTTTAAAACTATCACTTGTAGTCATATTATACAGCTGTCAAGCAGAATGAAACGCACCAACAAAATATTTTACTACTTACATTTTGATCAATCGCTTGGTGCCGGTTCTGAAAATAAAAAGTGGTTCAGGATGCAAGAGCGGGCTACTCAAAATGCCACCATTCTCATCTTAGGCACAATATTCTGTTGGATGGCAAGATGAGGGCTTTGCCCATTTGATATGATATACAGTTACCCATTTTTGGGACAGCTTAGTTTTGCAAGGTAATGATGTGTTGCAGAGACGCTAGAATGGAGATATTCAGAAGAAGACGAAATACAAGGACTGTGGCCCGCTTTGACATTACGCATGTATTTTGTTTTCTGTGTGCGCTTTTTCGGCGCATCATTTACTCTCTGTTCTTCCGCGCCGAATAGCCTAAAAACTTGTTGTACGTCATTTCATTTTCTCATCACAGGGGTACATGCGTTATGGTAAAAGAGTTAGTTGTAAGCAGAGCTTGTCATTTCATCATAACTTGTATTTGATCGTCGGCATGTGTTGTCACTAATTAATGAAGCTCGACATTTCTTTGTATGATCTTTCTAACCTCGGAGTGTTTATCTTCTATTTCAATCACGCCTGAGAGACCAGTCGAGTTACCACAGCGTTCGATCCCTCTATGCCAATATTTCCACTAAGTGCACATGAGCTTGTAATGTCCGGGGTAATTTCAAATTCACTTGAATTTATCTGACAGCATAAACACTTGTCTCTTTTTAACTGTCTAGATGGGGAATGTTTTGAGCTTAACGATTTCACTACAAGGGTGAGGTGCGAAACGGGTTTCTCTTCGCCGGCTTTTTGTCACGAATACCAGTTATTTCTACAGAGGGTATTCTGAGAGAGTTCCATTTACTTGAATGCGACAAAATGGCTATGGAAGTGTCTAACACATGAGGAGGCACTGCGCCGTGTCGCCTGTAGGCAGACAGAAGTTAGGTGCCTTCTTCCTTTTCCTCATGAACCACTAACAACAACAACACGTGAGGCGAAACGAAGAGCTTTTCGCGCAGTAACACAGATGCAGTATCGAAGCCTATTATATAATGATCAGTGTTATTCTGCGATAACTACGAGGCGGGGAATGACTTTACGTTTCAAAACCACAACACGATTGTCACGCATGTCATAGTAGAAAGTACCGACAATTTCAAAGAGCTGATGTATACTACACTGCATGAACTATAAGTACACACCCATTGCGTTTTCGATCCATCTATGGGGTCACTAAGGCAAGGCCCAGCCCGAAAAATTGCCGCCACGTTTCCCTCAGTAGCCATGTAACGCAACTTCTACACCACCACGACGCGAGGGGGGGGGGGGGGGGTTGTAGATGGCAGCTTGTGCCTGGCGTTTTAAATATGAGAGTCTTCTTGGGGACCTTCGACACAAAGATTTTGGTCTGTCTGTTCATTTGTCTGTTTGTCTACTCTTAACGTACTGGGCACTTTTAACGGCACCAGCCGATACCCCAAACGGCTGACCCCATTCGCAGCGCCCACCAATAGGGAGTTTTAGGGCTGGGTAACCAAGCGGATTGCGTACCCAGGAGGTTGGGGCGGCGGTATTGCGCATGCGCCAAACCCCAAACAGATGCATTGCAAGATCGCTGGGGCGATCGGGCCATGCATCCGCGCGGCCATAAACAACGCTGCCACCACTGGCCTCCTAGCGGAGACAAGCTGCCCTGGCGCACATGCTGGCGCATCATGTTCCCTTCACGGCGAGTAAAGCCGAGGCTGGCCAGAGCCACCACTTTGACTTTTAAGCTTTAAACGCAAATAATATAGTGGCTAGCCACTATATAGCATGGAACAAAGGCGCGAAATCTCGGCCAGCATGGATGGGCCGCCTTGTAAGGTCCACCTTCGCAGAAACTCGCAGTATCCACACAGCGGATACTCTAGCCATCGAGTTAAAATAAGCCAAAGTGCGAGCACCAATAGCAATTACATTGTTTCAGCCAGATTACCAAAGCTAAAATGGCCTAGCAGGAACATAGAAATAAAGTATATGCCAGCCCCCGACCAGCTGATTAGGTGGGGTGATCTAGCGCGGCCACAGTGAATCAGACAATCACAATATTGTTATTGCAGAAACGTTGTTGCATTGTACGTCTTGTGTGAAAACCACGCAGCGGCGTTATTACAAATGAGTAAACTTTTCATTCATTTTCACTTCAAAAACATTACGCGTAAGCCAACAGGTTCATGACTGTGGTTGTACAAAGTGTCACAAGATGTCAATACTATCGTTACAATAACCTTCTATTTTTCATTTTTTTGCGTACACCGGGATACTGTACACGATAAAAAAAAGTCTCGGGATTTTTCCGTCGCGATGATTCATTCCTATGTACCATAAATGCAATTTAAATGCAGTTAGCATCACCATTTGTGGTTTGCGAAAACGTAAAGGCATACATGTTTGCGCATGAGGAGCTCAAAACGTTGGAAGAGGCGCGTTCCTGTAAGACGGTAAACGCAAACTGGTATCCGGTAACTCGTTAACGTAAAGAATTGTACGTACGAGCTAAAAGTTACACAGACTTAAACGTTACACCGTTGCTCTGCCGTTACGCTTGTTGATCTACGACCGGTTTTCTGGTTCGCTTGGCATCGTGCCGGCTTCAGTCGCAAGTATGGCGCATACGAAAAAGCTTTTTTTTTTGTTTCGTGTTGATAACTGTCATATTATTTCAAAATAATTTATTGAAAATAATTTACTTCAAGTAACTATGTATGTTTAATTCAACATTCTAAATTGCAAAAATAATTAAATTCTACTTACGCGACAACATGTTATGGCGCTGCGAGCGCATGATACCTTCGTGCGGCTTGCGTTTGCGTGCGCGCCTCTATAAGGTATTCCAGTTGGGTATGGGTTGGGCACGCAACGCTGCGCGCCCCCAAGCCCGCCACGCCCCAAGAGCTTGGGTACCCAGCACTAAAACTCTCGAATGTTGCTCAAGATTCAGCGTTCATACTTGTGTGACTGTCAATTGAAACGCAATTATTGCGCATATCTGAGGCACCAAAACAACACGTATATATTTTGTATGTGCGTCTTTTACTTAAAAAGGCATACATGAGTAATTATAGGAACCATAGCGTTTATCACGCTGCGCTGACCTTTGCAACGCTTGCACGAAAAGGCAACGCTTCGCTAAGACGACACGGTGATGGCACCTACTCGTCGCCTGGCGTTATACATCTTATCACCTCTGAGAGCATGCCCGTCTTAGAGCCTCGCACGCTTCGTTTTCCTAGGTAACTGCCAGATAGAGCTTATGTCTCACGTGTAACGTGACTTGATATGCTCGTTCACCACCAACGCATCGAGGCACTCTAACGCAGCACCTCCAGAATGTCATTTACCGAATTTCTTGCACAGAACATCAAATAAACATTTTCTTCACTCTCTCCAGACGCAAGATTTCGACGACATTTGCAGATTACCATGCAGATACGGGGCTAATTTCTTCTCCTGTATAATGACACAAATCATTGGCGCAGCTTGCTTTAATAGGGTATCTTGAAATGACATGTGTCACGCTGGAAACGGAGTAGACGGAGCTTATTATTGCGCTCACGAAGGCCAATCAAGCCGCTGTCGAAAAAATGACGAAGTTTAACTTGCAAAAAAGACCACCAGGTCGTATTACCACTGCGTTAGAAAAATTTCATGCTAAAACTATTCTTTCAAGAGTCGTACAGGGCTACCGCTCAATGGGCTCATATTCTTTTTTCTCCCATGTTATTAAATTCTTGTGTTTCAAGTGGCGTTAACTGAATAACTTCTACAATGGCTCTAGTTGTACAACTTAGCGAATAGCGGGGATGACGTAGCTCAACTTATTTTGATCAGAAGTTTGAAGCGATGTCTTTCAAGCCTTATACCAGGCCCGCTAAAAAACGATTTTGCACATCCTTTATACTTCCCTTCTTCATCCGTGCTTTCTTGGCAAGCCTGCCACATGCAATAAGAATCCAAAACCAGTTCAAAGAATATTTCGCTTTTTGTTGTTTGCAAGCGTCATAAAAAGAAAATATGGGGTCCCCTAAGACCTATATATATTTATTTGAAGTAATTCTCACAAAATATACTTACAAGTTTGCTTTAGAGTGAGGAACATAACTGCAAAAAAAACATCATATTTAGAGTGGTTTGCATCTCGATTTGATGGCAGCTAAATTTAAACGTACGCATGGAGGAAGGAAACTGTCCTAGTGTTTGTTTTATTTGTGCATGCGTTTAAATTTAGCTGCAACCATTCGTAATCATGTTTTGCCTCAAGCATTTTTAGTGACAACTTAGCAATTTACATAAACAGCCGGTATAATGCACTTAAACATAGGAATGATTCGTACCGATGTTCGAATGGTAAGCTGTTGTTTTGAAAGTGTTTGCGCCATTTGTCGGGTAAAGGGATAACATGGTTAAAACCACAGTTTTGCACGCCTCAAGTAGAATACCTATGACGGAGTGGCCTTGGTAGTCACGCCTCGCCGTGGTGGTATAGTGGCTAAGGTACTCGGCAGCTAATCCGAAAGCCGCGCGATCGAACTCCGGCGGCGGTGTCCACATTTTCGGTGGAGGCGAAAATGCTGTAGGCTCATGTGCTCAGATTTGTGTGTACGTTAAAGGACCCCAAGAGGTCGAAATTTCCCGACCTCTGAACTAAGACATCTCTCATGATCATGTGGTGTTTGGAACGATAAACCTCACATAATAATCAATTATCAGCCTTGGTATTCACACTGTGGGTACGCACCAATCCATAGTCTGAGAGAAATAATTACTGAATGTACCTCTTCATTTTCAGAAACTTCATTTGACAGATTGATTGTAGCACAAAAATTAGGTAGGCCAGAAATACACCAGGTGTGCGTGCAACGCGCTGCTGTCTCACTATTCAAAACTAGAATATTCGGCCTTTCCAGAGAATATTCTAAACTTTCTTGGGATAACTAATATAAGAACGCATATAAGGTATCCGCAACGTCATAAATTATATTTTTGTAAATTAGGAAATCACCCACTTTCCCATTACTTGTCATTCTTCACTCTTCTTTCTTAAATTCGAGAAATGCCACGTCACTGCCGCCTAATGTGAAGCGCTTTTAGTGCCCTCAATTGTACGCTGAGTGAATTAGCAAAGTATTCTCGCGCGCGAAGGTCGCTTACACCAACTGCAGTGAACGTTAAACGGTGTTTGGATGTTACCGATTCAAAGGGTAAAAAAAACAGAAACAAAAGAAACGCCAAAAAGTGACCGTCATGTGCAGTGTAATACGAGACCAAAGGCAAAATTGGGCGCAGCAGAGTTTTTTTTATTGCGATAATAATTATATGGACAGTGTCAGCTGGTTCTTGCCGTTGCCGCCCCCGCCACCATGACTAACGTATATATATTTATAAGGGGAAGAATGCGCTAGCCTCCTCTTCTTGCGGAGCGATCATCGACTTTACGCCCGGTATTGTCTGAGCACGCACGCGCTTATCCGATAAGCGAGCAAGGCGCTATTTTGACAACAGGGAGCTTTAGAATACCGTTTGTAAGCGTTGCGGGCATTGCGGGCGTAGCGGACGCAATATGAGTTTTGGAATTGCGTTTGCCCGGCTGCGAACGGAAACGCACGATCGCAGCGACCCCGTAGCCTCAAAACCAGCACATGCTGGCCGCCATCACCACCCGTAGCCGCGAAACCAGCGCTTGCGGGCCACATGTGGGCCGCCATTACCGCACGCAATTTCGGATTTGTTGCGTGCGGTCCGCGAACGCGAACGCCGACTCGCGTTACGACGCATGCGCAGTGGCAGCGACCGCACCACAAGGGCTCGCGGTGCGTTATTCTAAAGCTCCCTAACGAACAGTGCGTGGTGTGTGCCTCCTCAGAAAGCGTGATCTTCTACGGGCTGGGCTCTCTGCACGAAAAACGGAGCCAAAAGTGCACCTGGAGCGGCTGTGCTCTCTTACACCAGCGTTTTGTAGAGTTACGTGATATAGGATCTAAATGAGTTGATTTCCGGCCTCACTGCGTATACCGTAGTATTTTGTCGCTGTGGCCGCACCACAGCAATTTTTTCTAGTTAGCAAGCGTATGTTTGCTACAATTAGTATTGCTTACAAAAATGCCAGCCTTGCTTCGTAAAACATTCGAATATGTTTCTATCACATTCATTGCTTCGGCACTTTGGCAAAACGGTGACTTTTTAAAATGTTAATCATTTTTTGGCGTATGGCCGACGCTTATCTATCTACGTATCTATCCAGCCACCTACGCCTGAGTGCTCTCGTCATCACCCCTTTAACGTGGGGCAAACTAAAATTAAAAGGAAACGATAAGATGCTTTGACGATTAGGACCCGCTGGTTGTAACATGAATATTGTCACAATCCCGCCGCGCACGTCATCAAACACGTTCCGCCAGACAGTGCCATATACCCGTAGATTTGTGCCACCGGTATGGGGATACGTGTCACAGGTGATTGGCAGAATATAAGTGCGCATGAACGGCGACAACACACATGGGTGCCTCACTTACCCGTAAGCTTTAAGAAAAACTGACAACAGTAGCGTTGATCTGACAAACAGCGTGCCAGCGGGAATTGAACTTAAGCATTCTGCGTGCGTGGTAATCAAGTATCCTGCCTCAGAGCCACACCACTTTTTTTTTCTTTATTGAGCACAGGGCGAGGCCACGTCTCAGTATTGGACGGATGAATAAATTCTACTGGCTTCTTGAGAACGTGCTTTAGCACGTTCTCAAGAAGCCAATAAAAGAGAACACCTCTTTATTTATTTAGAAAAATACACTTTTCTAATGAGACGTCGGTGGAACGTCGATTGTGTTTGCAATGCTGGCTATCCAGTTTTAGAAACATTACATATGTACTCTTATCATACAGCTGTCTATCCCCGCCTTTGTATTCTAAAATGCAGCCGCCGAAACCTTAGCCACTATAGCAAGAGGCAAAAATGCTGTTGGCCTGTGTGCTTAGAGCTGGGTGGTCGAAATTCATCAAGCCCTTCACTACGGCATCTCTCACAGTGTTATGGGTGTTTTGCGACGTTAAACCCTACATACCGTTCAATCATACAGCCGGGTGGTTGGAATAATGTCATTTAGTAGTTGTAGTTAATGCCATCCTCTGAAGTAAATTTATGTCGCAGTGCCCAGGGCTCCCATCCTCGCGAGTACAAGTGCTACATATCAGCATACCGCTTCACGTGTCGCTGATATTTATGTTGCTGTTGGAATCATTGCGCAACCGTAAACAACTGGTTACGTAAAATATGTGAGACTGTTGAACACACGTCAGTGCGTACATTTTTACATATATGGACCGCCATTTTGTAACATGTCACTCAATATCAAAATTTACAACTTGTTCACTTTCCCTCCGCATGCTTCCCATGACGTCGTTTCGCAAGGCACCTGGGATATCCCAAATTTTCCTCTTTTCAATTCGGGCCAACGATAAACATGATGGTGAAAGAGAGGGTCATATTCTGATAAACGAAGAGTATAAAAAAGTACGATGGCAATGCGAGGTGCGAGGTTTTTTTTTTTTTTTGACACGCTTTTTGGACAAGCGAAAGTTCGATTCTGGAACGATACGTTTTTGTAATGAAGAACGTGTGAGCATGGTTCGCGCCTTTGCCCGAGCGAACGGAAACAGGAGACAGGCAGCAAAAGTATTTTTCAGCTGGTACCCAGGAGTTCGGGTAAATAGTGGGATATTCATTCAAAAATTACAAAACACTGAAGGAGACATTCACGTTCAAAAAGAAGTATCAGCGCACAAAAGGTGCGGATGAGTCTTTTAGATCAGATGTTCGTGCTTATATGGTAGCCCGTCGCCACGCAAGCGTGCGTTACGTGAGTTTTGACACCATCGTTGCCGGCTGTGGTGTTTGGCCAATGCCACCTAGAAAAAATAATACAGGCCTGCTCACTACTTCAGGCATGGCCTCTGACGTCACTCTGTTTTGACACGCGTCGCCTGCTGACTAGACGTGCGCATGAATGCTCCCGCTTTTCGAGATAGCTGAATTGCTAAGCCTGACGAAGCCTGCTGTGAAGAACTGGTGTTTCTTTTGGCGACTGCATGAATATGAACGTGTTCTTCGTCGTCTGTCAAGTGCTCCGAGGGGATGTGAAGTGCTCGTTCTTGTAATGTTCTTGTAGTATACACCTGCAAGCTCTCGAATGGGGCAGTGCTGTGGCACAGCTGTCACCGATATTGGCAATGTGCCGAAGGTTACAGTGTTATTATTCAGCGTAAGCGAAAGGACGACCAAAAAGCGAACTGATAGTGTACCGTTCACTGGAATTACACTCATCTGGATTCTCTTCGAGATTCGAAGGTATGTGCGAGTCTATACTACTTGCTGTTGAGGTTTTGAAGGTGCCACCTTTAGAACATTCAGTTCCTTCCGTAAAATGGCGTCACGTACGCTACTGGCATGTTAGCAGATGCCTTGACCTTGCACACTTTTACCCGAACGGCGCTGGCGCTCACCCGCACGACAACGCATCGTCCCTAGACAGTGCTAAGAACTGCCTGGATTTCGCGTTTTTGACGAGCGAATATGCCGAGACGCGGTCTTCTTGGACAGAAATGACGGTGAAATGAAGTGGACGCAGCTTCACGCTTCGCTCAAGCGGCCCCCTTTTAGGTTCCACTCCTCGCACTGCAAACAACCCTTCACTCAGATTTGAACGCGACAGCGTTAGATAGCTCGTGTCGCAGAATTTCTGCCGTCGGCGTCAGCATCGTTGGCTTTGAGCGAAAAGTAGTCCATGAGCAAAAAATAGAGAAAGAAGCGAATAAAAAATTGGCACCGTATCTGCATGTTACATTGCAAATATCGTCAAAAGAGGATAGTCTTGCGTCTGGAGAAAGTGAAAAAAAACGTCTATTTGATGTTCTGCGCAAGAAAATCGGAGAATGGCATTCTGGAGGCGCTGCGTTAGAGTGCCTCGAGCGTGCAGTGGAGGGGAATGAGCGCACCAAGTCACGTCAAACGTGATAAATAAGCGCCATCTGTCAGTTATACGAAAAAGCGAAGCATGTGGCATGCGCGCCCGTCTTTGAGGCGATAACGTATTCGCAAGTTCCGTAGACTGTGATAATGCCCCGCGGCCACCAGCGTAACTTTTTCAGAGTATCGGAGTAGCGGCGGGATGGTGGCGCTCCAAGTTGCGTTCGCTTTTTTTCTTCTTCAAGTCGTTATCATCGCCCCCCCCCCCCCTCTGAATATGTGACCGGTAGTATGGGAATCGCTGAAAACTGTGCAATACGACGGCTTCCGGTTCGACACACCATGCGGATTAGCAGTGGCACGCGTGCATTTTTGTACCGCTCCATTGAAAAAACATCGTTCTGTGCAATGTCAGTGATTTAGACGTTGTTGTTTTTTTGTTTCTGCTAATTATGACAGCGACAATGACAAGCTACGGAAGCTATAAACGATAACAAATCTTTTTTACCACACTAAAATGATCTGCAATGCTCTTATGTAGCAAGAGAGAGGTATACTTGTAGCAAGGGGTACACTTGTAGCAATGCTCTTATGTAGCAAGGGTTTGGAGGCGGGACCATGTGATTCCATGTGGTTGCGTGAGTTTGGGATGTGGCGGTGGTTTTGTTCGACGTGCGAGGCGATAGCGCTGAGCGATTTCGAGATAGGATATTGTTACGATAAGATATTGTCACGTGCTGGTGGCAATATGAGCGGCTCGCCGTAGTTCTCTGGGTTCGTGGCTGGGTTCACCGCTTGGTTGACGAATTCTCGAGCTTGTCGGTGGGTGGCCTCGTACCCTAGGTTTCCTGCTTGCACCGGGACCCAGATAAGAGATATGGGAGGCGGATCCCTGCCTTCGAGGTAGGTGAGGGACTCAAGGAGCCGTAAGGTACTGGGGGCAACAGTACCACGAGCGAAATGGGTGATAGCGGTTTTCGAGTCGCTCAGAATTGTAGTAAACCCGGAGGACACCGTGAGAGCTATGGCCGCTTACTCAGCTTCGGCGGGGTGGAGGACTCGGACAGAGCCTGCTACTTGCAAGATTGAGTCGGTGTTGATGGTTGATGGGGGTGCGACAAGTTATTACGCTAAGTGCGTACGCGCTTGGTTGAGAGGGGTGGCGGGCCACGTCCACGTGGGCCACATTGCGCCGCGAGGCGCAGTCGTCCTATAAGGCTTGGGCTTGTGCTCGCCGTCTACCGTCGTGGTGTTCTGCAAGCATGTTTTCGGCAGTGGTTTGATGACAAGACATCAACGTAAATTCGGAGGTATAGAGAGCGGGTCTGCGCCCGATGGCGAGGCGGTGAGTCCTATGCGAGCGAGTATCCAGTGGCCGGTCTTGCTACCACGAAGTCTCTAAATCTGTACTGTGCGATGCGCTTCGATCAGTTCGTCGACAGTGTTGTGGATGCCGAGGCTGAGGAGATGTGACGTAGAGGTCGTGCGATTAAGTCCAAGAGCCGTCTTGTACAATTTGCGTATAAGTCAGTCCACTTCGTCCCTCTCGCATCCCAGTAGGCGCAGGTATGGTAGCGCGTACGTGAGACTAGATACGACGAAGGCATGGATAAGCTGTAGAAGCTGTTTTCCTTTTATGCCTTGTTTCGAGCTGACACGCGAGCAATGAGGCGGGTTGTTTGAGGGACGGCAACGGTGAGGCGTTCCAGTGCGATGGTGTTCCGTTGATTTGATTGTATGAATATGTCTAAAATGCGCATGTGGTCAACTTGTGCTACAACTACACGGTTGACATAGATTTGGATGGCCGGTTAGAGAGGGTACTTGTTTTGACGGTGGTCGGGAGGCCGAAGCAGCAAGAGCTCCGACTTGCTCTCCGAGCACGTGAGGCCTGCCTACGTCGCGTGGCTAACGACGGCGTCGGCTGCACGTGAGGGTCTCCTCTATCTCGCCGTCTGAACCCGTAGTCGTCCACATCGTGACGTCGTCTGCATATATGGTATCACGAAGGCCCGGGATGCCATCGAGTGAAAAGGCAGCCTGCGCATAGCGAGATTAATAGAAATGGAGACAAAACCGCTCCTTAAAGGGTGCCTCTGTCTCCAAGTGTGAGGTGTTTAGAGGCGGAGCCGCCGGCTAACGATAATTCAACAGTACGGTTCGAAAGGAAGTCACATATGTAGTTATACGTGCGTTCACCCGGGTCAATGGCGGCCAGGTTTGAGGCGATGGCTTCGTGTCGCACCGAGGCGAATGCCTTATGATGATTTAGACCGAGCACGGCGCGAGTGCCGGCTTTCAGTGGGGTACGAAGGAGGTCGTAAAGTATTCGCACTAGCGCGTCTTGCGTCGATAGGTGGACGCGAAAGCCGAGCATCGTGGGAGAAAGAAGGTAATTTCTTTAAGCGTAGGTCTGTAATCGGGCCAGGACAACGTGTTCTATTACCTTGTCAATGCAAGATGTGATCGATATGGGGTGTAGGTTGCCGATGTCCATCTTCTTGCCTGGTTTGGGGATAAATACGAGCCTCGCGAGTCTTCAATCTAGTGATATGTGTCCCGAGCGCCAGCACTCATTAGCGTACTGCGTGAACGCAGCCACCGATTTCACGTCAAGATTTTGGAAACACTTGTTGCTTACGCCATCAGGACCAGGCGCCGACGTTGTGCTAAGTTTGAGCATTGCGGCGTAGATTCCGCCTCCGTAATATCTTCGTCCAGTCGGGGGTTTGGTTAGCCGCTGTATAGGGGAAAGCACTCCGGTGGCGCGTTTGCCTGGGCGAGGTTCACGTAACGACGAGCCAACTCTTCGAGCTGCTCGGCGTCTGTGCCAGGGCAACGATGTAGCAGCCGGTGAAGCTCTTTTTGCGCAGACGACTTGGACGCACAGGGATCGAGCAAGTGTCGTAGAAGATGCCACGATCTCTTGGAGCTCATCTGCCTGTTGAGACTGTCACGCAGCTGACCCAACTTATGTCTCGCGAGGGCGAGGTTGTGGTTCTCAATTTCGCGCGCTAGCGCTTCGATGCGGCGGCGTAATTTCTTGTCGTGACGCTGCCAGCGCCACCTGCGCATGAGACCAGCGTGTGCGTCCTCCATGTGGAGGAGGTGATAGTCGGTTATGGGCAAGTCGGTGTTAGTCTCCACTTACGGGTTGTGACTTGCACGTGCTCTTGCAAAGAAGCAATTCATTCATTCATGTCTGTAATGATGTCGGAGGCTTGTTTTTCACGCAGCGGGCGGAATTTCGGCCAATCGGTAATGCGATCTGGGGTTTCGGCTTCTTGCTGAGGCACGTTTGAATTGTTATCGCGGGGATGTTGTAGTCGCTGCCCACTAAAAGGCCCGTGCTGTCCCAAGTAGCACGCGTAGCGTTCTTGCAAAATGTTAGGTCCGGCGATGTGTCACGACACACACCGTTACCTATGCGTGTGGGCAGCTGCTGCGGATCGTTATGTAGGGTAAGGCGAAGGTCTTGTACTAACGACCATAGCTTTCTTCCTTTCGAATCCGTTTGCCTGTAGCCCCAATCGGGATATCGTGCGTTAAAGTCCCCGGGCAAGAGCAGCTGCGCGTCTCCGACGAGAGCGATCGTCTCAGTGAAGAAGTGAGAGAAATCTGCCGCTTTCTCACGAGGTTAACTGTACACATTCAGGATGAAGAGTGACTTGTCTGTGCGTTTGCGTGGTATAATCTTTACGATCGTATGCTGAACGCCTGTTGCTTCCAATTTGTGCTGTACAGCTGTGAGACTGTTGTGAACAAGCGTGAACGTGCAGGGGGAAGCATGCGTATCCAGCTGATGGTAGGCCACGTAACAGGGGAGGGTGGAGAGAGTATACGTCTCTTGCAAGGCGATAACATCCAGGGCCGGTTCCGTCGGCTGCGGATCAGCTTGCAGTTTCTGTACGAGCTGCAGCAGGCGGCTCTGTTTTTTACCGTACCCCCTGCAGTTTCACTGCCATATGGTGAGTGTGGGACGCGCCATGATTAGGCCATTGCAGGCTTGGGGCCCACCTGCAGCGTGGCAGGTTGGCTAAACGTGGAAGGATGCTTGCGGCGCTCGAGCCATGCATGTATTTTGGTGGTGGTGCACTCCGCGTAATTTTCGAGAGCATTCAGTGAATTATTGGTGGCCTCCGTATAACTCATCAGGGCGTTCAGTGAGGTATTCGTGTCCGCAAAAGCTTGTTTCAGAGTGTTGAAACGGACTTCGAATTTCACGTCAAGGGTCGCCAAAGCCACAGATACTGCTTTAGAGACCGCCGTAGCGATATCGGTTTCGGCATGAAGCGACGCGGTGGAGGTGTTTGCTATGCGCTTACGCGTGGGCTGTGATATCGGCTGGGATGGGGAAGAGACGGCCTCCATCGGTTCCGACGCGGTCGCGGCTGGTTGCTCAAGGGTATTGTCTGGCCTTGCTTATAATGACTGGATGTACTGTGTGAGGTTTTCTCTCTAGGACCGACTCGCTCCTGAATGTGGAAGAGGCAGCGTTGAACCCCTACTTCTGAATATCTTCAATCGCCCTTGTCGACGACTAGAACCACCCCAGAACCCAATACAACTAGCCCCCGACTGCAGTACACGGAAGATTTTTGGTGAGCGAGCTTTTCCTGATCCAGGTGATAGAGACGCTAACCGCAACGACGAACTCTCACTGCTCGCGCCGCCCGACGCTGGCGTGGCGGCTGCCACAACAGCTGCTCCTCGCCAAGACGCCGGTGCCACCCAACTCCATCTTACTCGCCCACGTTGAGCCCTACCTTCAGAAATCGCAGCAGTGTTAGCCATGGAAGTGGTCGAAGTCGAAGGAACTGAGATCGCCCCTGAAGATGCCACTCTCGAAGTCGGATGGATCTCTAGCCACCGAAACAAGCAACGCAAGCATGCCTCGAACGCTCCGGCATCGCCAACTGGCCAGGGAAGCGCGTCCGATACCCCAATGCTGAATGGATCTGCCCAGCGTATCCCTCGCAAACCCAGGCAACCGCGTCTGCCAGATGATCACGTAAAAGTTGTGATTCGCCCGAGGAACGGCCTCAATCTCTTCAAAGGGGGGGGGGGGGAAGCACCACTGCGCGATGATATTCTATGCGAAGTAGATCTGCACGCAACGCTACTCAATGAGGACATTTACCACACATGCGTTGAAGCTAATCTCATCGTAGTAAGCACATCTCATCTATCCAATGCTGAAATCTACAGTCGGATCTCCAAACTACAAGTTGAAACTGAAACCTATGACGTTCGAGCCTACGTTACTTCCCCTGAGAACACAGCAAAGGGAGTGATCCACAATATTCCCCCCTATGACTCTCCTGAAGACATCTCAGCAAGTCTTGTTAATGACCGCAACCCCAGGATACTACAAGCTCGCCGAATGGGAAAGACAAACTTCGTACTCATTGTATTCGATGACGACAAAGTCCCTTTCCATGTCTACTATCGAGGAGCCGAATACAAATGTTACCTACATAAGAAGCGCACCGAAGTCTGCGACAAATGCGGGGCAGTCGGCCACCGCTCGGATGTCTGCCCCAAACCAAATGCCGTAATCTGCACGCTGTGTGGCACAGCCAACCCTGCTACTGCTCATCCACGCACCCTTAAGTGTCTTCTGTGCGTCCAAGCCCACCAGACAGGTGACAAAACCTGTCCTCAACGCTACCAGACACCTCGCCTTCTCATTTATCGTCGCCAAGAAAAAGCTAAGCTTCAAAAACAACAGTACCTCTCAACCATGATTTCCACGCAAGATGCTCATCCGGAACGCCAAGAGGTGAAGCCTAGCGACACCCGCTCCCGCAGTACCAGTCCAACCTCGAAGCGTCGTGGCTCACGCAGCGGATCAAAGCAGCGACGCAAGAATCAGCCCCAGGAGCTCCGATTGGGATCTGCGGCACCCGAAGCTCCGGATGGTCCCTCCTTCTGCAGCTGCAACCCGGTCTCACCCTCGCCACCCCTACGGTAAGCTGGGCTAGCATTGCCTCCCAACCTGCTCCTATACATAATACAGCACCTACAAGTACACACACGACCCCACCTAATAAGGAAACCATGTTAAGTACTATCACACTGGAGCTGCGTTCACTCCGTACGTTAGTACAAGAACTTTGCGTTGAAAACGCTGCTCTTCGGAAACAACTTGCCCGGCAACCTCCGTCCTCTTCTTTGATTCACTCTGCTGACCTCCACGCCAATACCACCCCCAACCCCCTACCCCCTAAACGAAAGGCTCCAGACACAGAAGAACCAGCCACACCATCATCGCAGCCACTTTCTGCCTCAGCACCCATTTTGCCTATAGAATCTGTACCGCAGCAGCAACTCTACGAAACGATTCAAACCGTACTTGAACGGCAGTTAACGATAATGCTTGAACAGACCATCGCGCAAACGCTAGAGTGATCCCTCGATTCAATCCTCACAGCAAAGTTAGAGCACCAACTCACCTTAATGCTCGATGGAAAGCTGGAAGCCCGGGCGACAATTATCCAAAACAACCTTGAAGTCACATTTTCGAGTCTTCTTGCCAGCTACAATAGCAGAGTCACGGAGCTTGAGCGGTGTACACATCGCTCTCGCTCACACTTGCATCAGAAGCCTTATGGCCGCAATTACCAAGATGGCCGTGAGTGATCCACACACTCAGTACAGCATCTCACAGTGGAACTGCCGTAGCTACCACCGTAAGAGGAGCGTGCTACAACAATTTCTATCCACACTCAAAGAAACAGATACACCAGATATTATTGCTTTACAGGAATCAGGCGGACAGACTAAGCTGGTCGGATATGCCTCCTTTACGGCTACTCAAGCCCCTGACAGTCGCGAAGTCCTTACCACCCTCGTCAAACAAAATATTCTTGTAATTCAACACCCCTCACTCTTTGGTACAATGCCACACATTATATTGAAAATCCTCTCTTCATCTCGCCGGACAACCCCAGTATGTTCTTGGTAAATGTTTACAGCAGCCCACGACAACCACATCGCTTTCACAAGCTCCTATCTTATGTCAAGAAGTTGGCAAGGATTCTCCCCCTCCTCGTGGTAGGGGATTTTAACGCTCCCTCACCAGCTTGCGGCTACATTCACGACACCAGAATAGGGCGAATGCTGTGGCAAGACACCCACAATCTTGGCTACACCCTTATTACAGACACGGCATACCCTACGCGAGGTGGCAACAGCGTTTCCAGAGACACCACTCCTGACCACACTTTCACTGCGAACATTACGCATGCAGAGTGGTCCAACCTTCATGAACATCTAGGCAGCGACTACTACATAATACAAACAATCGTCAAGGCTGGCCCGCAGCACAGGAAATTCAAACAGCTTGCCCTCGTTGACTGGGATGTCTTCCGCGAATTGTGGGCAACGGCCCCTCCAGAATCTGCCACCTCGATCGACCAATGGACAGCGTCCTTACTACGAGACGTTAAGCGTGCTGCCAAGACTCCTCAAGAAGACGCCGTAGGCGACACGGTAGACACCAAGCTCATGCACATGTGGGAGGCCCTCGCTGGTCTGCGCAAGCGCTATAACTCCAACAAATTGAACCACTCATTACGCAAACGCATTGCTATAATAACGCGTTAAATTAAAGATTACGCTTTTCAACTCTCCCGCCAGAACTGGCATCAGCTTTGTAACGTTATGGAACGCTTACCTAACGTGCCCAAAACGTGGAATATTCTACGTAGCATAATAGAAGCAACATCGACAAAAACTGCTCAGTGCCACTCCTTAATCACCGCTCTGCACAATTATCCAGGTACCAATAAATACTTTATCCAAGACCTATCTAGTCGGTACATCATCAGTGCTACTTCGGTTGATCTCCAATGCTACAATGGGGTGGATAATCCAGCCCTCAATTCCCAGATTACAAAATCGGAACTGAGGTCCGCAATTTCACAACAGAGACCCCAATCAGCGTCTGGCCCGGATAAAATTACACATAAAATCTTACCAAACCTTAACGAAGAATCACATGAAACGCTCACATCTGATCTGCAAATGGTTTTGGAGTCGGGAGAAATACCAACAACATGGAAAACCGCCACAGTCATTCTGATACCTAAACCACGAAAACCACTCACTATCGAGAACCTTCGGCCAATATCTCTCACATCCTGTGTCGGCAAGGTACTCGAGCATGTTATTCACACTTGACTACAAATGTACATGGAAGAACATGCCCTCTACCCGCATACAATGTTCAGATTTCGCCCTAAACTTTCGACACAAGACGTGATGCTGCAACTGAAGAGTCACATTATCGACGGTGAAGACGGCTCTCGGTATGGGACACGTGCTATTCTGTGGCTAGACGTTACCAAGGCATTTGAAAATGTGCTACATTCATTCATCCTTGCCGCCCTCACCACGCTCAATGTAGGCGCCCGTACCTACCGCTACATCCGCAACTTTTTAACGGACAGGACAACGACACTCTCGGTCAAAGATTTGCCTGCACATTCCATCACTCTCGGTGGGAAAGGGACACAACAGGGGTCGGTCCTCTCTCCATTCCTTTTCAACCTGGCCATGCTTCACCTTCCGCCACTTCTAGAAGATATCCCCACCTCCACCACAGCATATACGCAGACGATATCACCTTGTGGATGGCCAGAGGTAGTGACGGAGAGATACAAGATGCACTTCAATTGGCGATTGATAGAATCACAACTTACGCTGAACAACAAGGATTGTCCTGCTCGCCCCAAAAGTCAGAGTTACTCGTCTATCGACCTAGATCTCCCTACAACAGAGACCTTCCCAGGATAAATCTGCATGTGCAACATCACCCTATACGAACAGTCTCTACCATTCGCGTATTGGGCTTCCGCATTCAGCAGAATGGCGGCAATTCGGAAACAATGCAACCACTACACCATCATGTCTATCAGACTACTAAGCTCATCTCCCGCATCACCAATAAACAGCACGGCATGAAAGAGGCCAATCTCATACGACTGGTGACCGTTTTCTCCATAAGCAGAATCCTTTACGTTGCTCCATTTATGAAACCTACGCTCACCGACAAGAAAAAACTAAACATAATAATCAGGCGCTGCTACAAGTGCGCGCTGCATCTCCCCATGTCTACGCCCAATGCTAAACTCAATGACCTAGGGCTTCACAATACTATAGACGAATTCATTGAAGCCTAACGTATATCGCACTACGAACGATTAGGCCAAACTCCTACAGTACGCCATCTCATGTGCTCACTGGGCATACCTTACGTCTCCCAGTTTGGCCAGAAACTCCCAATTCCTTCAACATTCGCGACACTTTCGTGATTCCCCCCTTAGCACGTTATATGCACCCTGAATATAACGTGGAAAGACGAGTAGACCGCGCCAAGCAACTAGGCAAGCGTTACGCGAAAGCCACGTACGTGGCGTATGTAGACGCAGCGGAATATCCTACGCATAGGGCCATGGCTTTCGCGGTCGCCACCGGGCCGCAGTACATAATTACCTCAACTGGCACCTTTCGCGCAAACAAACCGGAAGAAGGCGAAGAAGCAGCCATCGCTCT
This sequence comes from Rhipicephalus microplus, assembly GCF_013339725.1. NCBI lineage: Eukaryota > Metazoa > Arthropoda > Arachnida > Ixodida > Ixodidae > Rhipicephalus > Rhipicephalus microplus. Next base: position 22,120 of record NW_023613118.1, read on the forward strand.
CACCTACGCTTCAACCCAAGCATCCTGCATCATCAGCGACTCCAAGACTGCCATCCGCAACTTTACCAAAGGTTTGATCTCCCAACCGGCGCTCGGAATTCTCACAAGTACACCTCTGTTACGTCGTCACTGCGTTGAGATAATCTGGACTCCGGGCCACTCGGGGCTTGCGGGGAAAGAACACGCTCATGACGCCACCCGAGCTCTCGTCCACCGGGCGCGTCATCAAACAGTGCACCACCCCTCACGACCTGACGTGGCTGAACGAGAGATGATGGTCTCCTTGTTTCACGACAATGCGAGGGACAGAATGGTTACCTTTGGAGAAATCCTAATGCATTACCGCAAGGCAACACTTAAATACCCACCACCAGACAAGTGCGTTAGTAAGCAGCAGTCCACTACCTGGCATCTATTACAAACACGCACTTTCCCCTGTCCGGCACTGTACAGCCGTATTTACCCCGCTAATCACACACCACAATGCAAAACGTGCGGTGCACCTAACGCTGAGCATGACCATATTATATGGGCCTGCCCCGAAGCTACTCATTCAGTTTAACACAGCACCAACCCTACATTCACGATCACCATGGCCGAGCAGTGGGAGGCTTTGCTGCTCAGCACGTGCCCGGAGGACCAGCTCTGGCCTGTCCGGCTGGTCGAAGCCGCCGCCAAGATTCAAGGCCTGGCCGCCGCCTGAGGAAAGGGGTTACAGACGGGCCAGTCTCCCGGCCCCCCGCCCCCTTTGAACCCAACAGGGACACTTCAATAAAGTTTCTAGTTTCTTCTCTCTCTCTCTCTCTAGGACATTGCCTTAAACAGCTGAGACTACCACGAGGAAATTTGTGCCTTAGGTGAGAAGTTCTCCCAGACCTACTCTCTCACCTGTGGATGCGACGACGTCGGTGAGGCTTAGAGCGACGCTGGGGGCCCTTGGGCCCAGGGAAGTTTCTTGGACCAGGCACAGATGATGACTGTGACAATACATCGGACGAACCAGGGGAAGAGGAGAGAGGTGACGAGGACGAGTTGATGTAGCTAGCCGAACGAGACCGTGATCGTGATTGGACGGTGACTTGGACCGTGACTTGCACCTGGACTTGGACTGGGTCCTTGACAGGGACCTCGACCGGGACCGGCCACGGTTGCGGGGTACGGATTGGTTGGTTTGCTGCTGCTGCTGCAACCGTGAGGCGGGTACGACTGCTCTTGGGACGGTGAGTGATTGATGCGAAGGATTGATGGCTGCGGCGGTTGTGGCTCTTCGTCGGGTGCTTGCGCCGGTGCATGGCTGGACGGGGTAGGCTTCTTAACGAAACGGCGTTTGCAGTTCGAACTGTTCGTTGCGTGACCACCCTTACAAACGATGCAGCGGGCGCGGCAATTTAGTTGGGTGTCTGTGAGATCGTAGGGTGCTCCACGTCACAACGCGCACAGCGGTTGCGTTTTGGATGAGGGCAAACGTCAGTTCGATGACCCACCTTGCGGCAGTTAAAGCATTCTTCTACTCTTGGGTAAAAGAGGTAGAGGCGAACGTAGACGCCGTGATAGAAGATCTATCATGGCAATGAATCTCCAAGCATGGTGACGAGTACGTGGTAGGTCCATCCCATGCGACGGCCACCCAAGACAGGCATAGCGGGTTTGCTCTATTGCATGTCCTTCAAGATTTCTTCATCAGTAAAGCTGTCAGAGATGTTAAACACGATGCCGCGAAATGCACCGTCGTGAGGTGGGGCGTAAACGTGAAATTCAATGGTCCGGACTTTGATCTGCAGTGACGTGATGCGAAGGTAGGCTTGTGCTCGGACGGATTCTCGCGCACTAAGGGTGAAGGTGTTGATGCGGCATTCAGCAGGGCTTTGTACAGTTGCCATGGCGCTAGTTTCGTAAGGTTGACGGGACGTTTTGGCCGTCCAATGATGGGGATGGCCTCAGGCAGCATCCTTGGTAGTGGACCATGTCTTCGCAGGAGCGGTGGGCGCGGTTTCAGGTCGTTACGTAGGAGCGTCTCTTGCTGGGCACCGTTCAGGTGCGGCTTTGCCTGGCGGATCTCGAGGCGTCTCTTCTCCTGGGCGCGAACACCAGGCGATGGCTGCCAAGAGCCGTCCGACCATACTGCCGGATTCGTGGGTCCTTTAATGATGTACTCCATGTTGGGGGCGACCGAGTGCGGCAGAAACGCGGGGTGAAACGCTAAAGAAAGCGGGAGCGTTGGTAGAGACGCGAGAGCATCTCTCACAGACGCGAGAGCAATAAACGAACTTCCATTGGATTGGATAAACTTTTATTTGGTCCTCCAAAACAAAAATCACTGTGTTGCGGGGAGCTCCCACGTGGGGACAGAAACTGTGCTTGTTTGGAGACGAAACAAGCATCACGTTGGGTTCTTTTATCGTTTTTTTTTTCAATCGAACACCGCGGCATGCATTTGTACCGACCTGGCTCACGAGGTAACGCGATTTTCACGGTATTCGCTTTTCTGTTTGCCTGTGGACATGCTTGTAGCGGGCTAGGTGGCAGTTCTATATATATATAAAACAAGTTCCGGGAACAAATGTGATTCGTATCCGTTTGTTGAGCTTGGTAAACAAGAGAAAAAGCAGGGATCAGGACATTGCCCTCAGCAGAATTTTGTCTCGCGGGGTGCAGCAATGTCTCGCTGCATGATGGTGAAGGGAGGAGCATATGATCATGAAACCCATGAGGGGGGGACCTCTTTTTTGTGTGTGGGGGATTTTTCGTAGCGTTGTGCTGCAAGCGATGCCTTTCTGAGTGAGATACAGTGCCCTAGATGGGACGAAAGGATATAGCGCCGAGTTAGTTTTGTACCGAAAGAGACGAAAAATGTCGCCGTGTTTTAGAAAAAAAAACAGAAATAGCCTTTGCGGTCACGAAACAATTCGGCGTCGTCACCACCAGGGATATTAATGCGCAAGTGTGTGTAGTCGACGCACCCTGTAACGGCGGGAAACGCAGCCACTTCATAAATGTCCCGCATAACTATAGAAAGTGCCGCCGGCAGCGGTAAGCGCACTAGCATCACGTACAGGAGCTTTGCGATGAGTAGCGTAACTTTTTCGGCTGCGCGGCACACTGTCGACTACGGAATGCGGACGAGATTTCCGGTGACTGCGCCGATTGTGCCAGCGCCGTAAAACCAGAGACCCATCAGTAGCTATAACACTGGAGACAGAGGCTGTTTTCGGTTGTCCCCACTTTCACGAACCGCACTATACCCAGCAGCTCCCGCATGGCGTTCTTCTTGAATCTGTAACGAGCGTGGAATTGTTGCTCTTCTCCCAGCCGCAGTGGTCTAGGGGCTAATGTACTCGGCCGATTTGTAGGTGCATTCAAGAATCCATCCAACTACGTCGACAAAGGCCGAGATAGTGCAGGCATCGCCGCTAAAAACACGCAGGAAATTTCAAAACAGCTCTAAATATGGACAACTATGTTCATCTATCCGAAAACATATCACGCCTTTCGAGAGACGTAGAGGAGTCGTTGCATTGATCAAGCAAGCAGCAAACGCTAGATAATGTGCTGCCGTCTGTGAGGCATTGTGAGACTCTTTATGGCAGAGGCAAGTGGCCCCACTGCACAGTCACTGCAATACTATAGATACGTCACGCTTGCGTGCGTGTTTGTGTGTGTGTGTGTGTGTGCGTGTGTGTGTGTGTGTGTGTGTGTGTGTCTGTGTGTGTGTGTGTGTGTGTGTGTTTTAACGAAACATAGTGATAAGTATGCACTTAGCGGTTGAAGGGGGCACTAGGGGCCGGATTTCGCTAACGCGTTCAACTCTTAAAGGTGAAACTGAAGGGTCGTCCAATGTTTTTTAATGCGAAGCATATCTTAGCGAACGTCGGTGTGCTTCACTCTACTATCTATCTATCTATCTATCTATCTATCTATCTATCTATCTATCTATCTATCTATCTATCTATCTATCTATCTATCTATCTATCTATCTATCTATCTATCTATCTATCTATCTATCTATCTATCTATCTATCTATCTATCTATCTATCTATCTATCTATCTATCTATCTATCTATCTATCTATCTATCTATCTATCTATCTACCTGAATAGTCGCCGCATCTTAGTAAATTTCGCTCGTATATTTACCATCTTATCCATCAAATTAGAATAGGAAGCTATAACTTTATAATAAACACGACTGACAGACGAAATAAAAATATTCCGGCAGATTCTGCGCATTGGCACAATTGGCCGTAAGCGAAGCAATCACCGAGTAGCTGTCTGTGCATAGTGCTTTCATTTTTGCTTGAAGCAACGCCATACAAATCAGGTCACCGTTGTCAGGGAGGACATGAACAACGACAGAGAAGGCAGGGAGGGTAACCAGACACAAGCCCGGTTTCCTATCCTACGCTGGGGGAATGGGAAGGGGGCGTCAATTTACAAGGAATTCATGGGCATATCGAGAGCATAACGTGCAAACCGACAACCTAGCCGCCTAAAACGTAGCTTACCATTCGAATATCAAGGCGATCTGAACATCACAGCGCAGAGGCCACTTTTCCCAAAATTAACAGCAAGCTACTCTGCGATGATCTGTATATTTTTAGTAGCTGTAGTTCGCGTTTTCTTTTTGGGTGTGCTATCTATCTATGTATCTATCTATCTATCTATCTATCTATCTATCTATCTATCTATCTATCTATCTATCTATCTATTTATCTATCTATCTATCTATCTATCTATCTATCTATCTATCTATCTATCTATCTATCTATCTATCTATCTATCTATCTATCTATATCTAGCTATCTATCCACCTGTCTTTCTATCCATCTATCCATCTATCTATCCATCCATCTATCTGTCTATCGATCTATCCATCCATCTATCTATCTTTCCGACGTCGTTAAACGATTCCCGCGACATAATGACACATACCCATGGGCAGGTATATGCCGCTTGTATGCGGGCGCCATAGGTGATTGACACCTAGTATCTACCCAGGATTGATGAGAACACACATGGGCAATTTCAACGCGAAAACGTTAAGAAACACCCGACATTGGTAGCGTCGACCCGACGAATGCAAAGAATAAATGTCAGGGTCCTAGGTTGAATCGGACCTAAGCATTCTGCGTGGAAATGAAGCATTTCACCACAGAGCTACGCCAGGTCTCGGAACTACTTTTCATTTTAACGCCAATCTTAATGAATTATCAATATAGGTTGCAGTGATGCCTACGTAACTTTTTAAACATTGCATATGTACTCGTTACAGCCGTCATGTTGGGTTAACATCATTTGTTTTAGTGGCCTTGCGCTGAAGTTTATTTATGTTGCCTTGTCCAAGACCAGCATCCTCGCGAGTATCAGCACTTCACATCAGCCTCTAGTGTTGCTAATACGCGTGCTCCAGTTGGCATCATTGCGCAAGTGCTGAAAACTGGTTATATAAACATCAGCAACTCTGTACCATAAGTCTGTGCGCGCAACACACACACACACACACACACACACACACATACACACACACACACACACACACATATATATATATATATATATATATATATATATATATATATATATATATATATATATATATATATATAGCGACATTTGATGACGCCTCGCTCAATAAAAATTCCCTGCGCATGCTTCGCATAACGTCGGTTCGCAGGTACGCGGAACCTGCCAAATGTTCATCTATGGCACGTAGCATATCCAAATCATAACCGCTATGAAAATGCAAAAACTAGCGAAAGATCAACGGCTGTATTGCTGAGCACACAATATTAGACCCATAGAGTAAATTAAGAACTTTTCAGGGTAAACTGGTATGTGCTACAAAATAGACAGGAATACAAAAAGACAAACATGTATAAGTGTCTATCTCTACACAGCAGAAGCGTCCTTTATGGGTTCTTACCGTTGCATTATGTAGCGAAAGAGACACTTTTAAAAACTGGCATACAGATTAAAATTGACATCAGTAAGTGTACTAAAAACAATGTAAACTACAAAGATACTGACAACCGTTTCCTGTAAGCATAGCATTCAAGGCTTCGCTCGGCTCCTCTAGGTGAGTCTGCCATCCACATTGACTTGAGACAAAGGCATTGATCGCGAACCCATGATTCTTCAGACGTCATCAGCAATTCGAGCAGCAGTGAGCTTTTCATGAGCTGCAAAACAAAAAGCAGATAGTTTTAGTAACGCGTAATACACGCTAAGTGAAAGCAGAATAATTTTTTTTTCAAAATAATATTATATTTTCAAAAAGCGCGCTTGGAGGATTTGTTCTAAGGAAGAAGACGCAGTAGAAGATGTTGAGTCCGTTTGACGGGAGCTGGCTACTTGCAGATACCTGCTTTCCTTCACGAACATGGTGCAGCGAAAACTGCAGCGTCCGGCTCAGTAACAATACATTGCTACAAAAAAACGTGCATCAGTGCCTTACGTCCCAGGCTTCAGCGAGACCCTCGCTCGGGTATTGCGCGGCTACGACGTCCAAGTGGCTCACGTTCCGACACAAAATCTCCGAGGCCATCTTACAAATGTCAAACATAAGTTGGGCAGACATCATTTTCCCGGCGTGGTGTATAAAATTCCTTGCAAAGACTGTGAATACGGATACATTGGCGAAATGGGCAATTACAAAAGAAGGCTCCGGAAACATTTTAATGACGTCAAAAACAAGAAAGGAGCTTCTAATGCCCTCACAGAACATGTTGCGTCTACTGGGCACGCTATCGACTGTGATAAAGCCTGCGTCATTGACACGGAAAGAAAGTTGTTACCACGATTACACATGGAATCTCTGGCCATTCAAACTACTGCGCATACGTTGAACAGAAATATTGGGACACTCCCCACTGTGTACGCGCGATGTCTGCAACACGTGATGAAACATGCATAAGAAGAGCGCATTACGCCATTTGTGGTCACTGGGAACAAGGCTCCCGTGTGGGGAGCCGTAACGTCTTTCCAAATTTTGTGTATTTTATCTTGGTCGGCGTTTTTGTTATTTTTCACACTTTTTCTGTCAGATGAAGTGATAGAAATAAAATAATGTGTTCTTGAAGCATCACAAAAATATTTAGAACCACTTTTTGTATTAAAAATGAGGAGGAGCAAATGTTGCTGTTAGCATGTCTCACCCACAACTTGTCGCTCTTTCTTTCTATTGCATTGCACATTGCTCCCACCGAGCATTTTCTTTCCGACAAGCTGTGAAGTGGACACGCTTTCATGTGCTTTACAAAGGCCAAGAGTGGGGGCAAAAGAATATTGACGCATGCGTTCCTGACCTAGTATTTTCTTTCTATAAATGATTGATACGTGGGGTATACCGTCCCAAAACCACCATGTGATTATGAGAGACGCCGTAGTGGAGGGCTCCAGAAATTGACACCACCTGGGGTTCTTTAGCGTGCACCCAAGTCTGAGCACACGGGCCTACATCATTTCGGCCTCCATTGGAAATGCAGCCGCCACAGCCGGGATTCGATCACGCTACCTGCGTGTCTGCAGCCGAGTACCTTAGCCACTAGACCACCATGGCGGGGATTTCTTTCTATGGCATTGCATGATACCAACTGCTAACGTTTATTTTCGTTCGAGCCAGGAATCGGACAATGAAAGACATGCGTACCAGAGCAACATTCTCCACAGTGATATTTGGCAACAGCAATTGACAAATAACTTCGATCGTATATAGGTTGCCTATATTAAGAACGGTTGATCACCATCTATTTCAAGATATAGGAATTATCAAATTACAAAAATGGTGCAGTTTAATACAAACGAGGCCGGCGCGCCTGCATATCAGCACACTCGCAGCCACCTTTTGTTTCACGTGCAGCGTCGCAGCCACCAATGCCTCTAAGGCCCGTATTCACAAACGCTCCTTCACTCAAGGGCTCCCCTCGACTTGACGAAGTCAAGGTGGAGCATGCTCCTCCCCTCAAGGGGCCGGTGCATTTCATGAACGCTCCTCCACACTTCCTTCGCCAAGGGAGGCCTTGAAAATGCTCCCTTCACTTGAGTGAACTGCATGCGCCGAGAAAAGCGCCTGATAACGAGAGTATTCGCAATTGTGGTTAAGAATTGCCTATCTATGTACATTAAGAGAACACCTTTTCTAGTTATTCTTTTTTCTAAATTTACATTACAGCAAAATACGTGCATTTACAGTGGTAGTGTTGTTTCCCTAAGCCTTACGCTGATAGAGTTAGCGAAACCCTCCTTCAAGTCTGGCAACAGTCGAACCCAGGCAGCTGAACGAACAGCTGATGGCATTTTGTCTGCTGCTGTACGTGCCTACCTGCTTATTTTATTTTGTCTTGTATGCGTCTATTAATTGCAGTTTATATTTACGGTAGTGCTTGCATGTGTGTCGTTTGAGAGCCTACTTTCGCAGGGGTGACTAACGAACTACGTGAGTGATGACAGGAAGCGCAATAGATGGTTTGTTGCTTTGTTTACTTTCGCTTTACTGAGAGCCTTCTGATCACTAATGTAGCCACCGAATGTATAACGCGGTGGAATGAGTATTTTTTTACTATATATCACATTATATTGGCGTGCTTTTAGCATTCACCACGACATTATGTATAAGAATTACTCGTACGTAAATTCGTTCTCGCTACTGGTGTACGTGCACAGTTCCTAATTTCAGGGGCCTGTGCAATGTTTATTTTTCTCATTTACTGCGAATTTCACCGTGGCGCTTTCGTAGTTGTTCCTCTGCGTATAATAGGAAATTTGAAAGACATTGCTCACAACTGATATTCAAGGTTATACCAGGGTACCGTTAAAACCTAGGCATGTTATACTCGTGGCTGAGCGTTCGAATTAGACTGCTACGCAAGTTAAAAAAAGCGATCGTGTGCCTTTCTTTCACCATTGGCTAAAAATACATTTAAAGTTGTTTTCTTCTTTTAGTAACATATATAGTCGGTTAACAGGGACTGGTGTGTGTGTGTGTGTGTGTGTGTGTGTGTGAGTGTCAACTTTAACATTTTAAACTTCCAAGGAATAAGTTATTGTTTTTGCATTGTTCTTCTATTTGCCCTGCATTTGTGGATGCATCTAGTTTGACAGATTCGGATAGAAGTAACCTTTAAATTTGTGTAGCTTTCGTCTCCAAGTTCACACAGCGGCAACGTCTTAAATTTTTTTCCCGTCTCTTTCATCTGCATGCTCAGAAGCACAATCGTTAGTGCATGAATGACCTTCGCACTAATGTTTTGGATTTTATTTGCAATATAACTACTGGAAATACCGGTTGAAAAGAATCGTGGTGTCTGTGCTGCATTCCAAAGCCCCGGCACAACATAAATTATAGGGGATGTTTTATTTTTTTGGAAATCATAAAATTGAAGCCGCGTCTGACTTTCGGCACTGTTCTGTTTTAAAAACTATCCTGTGGGTTCTCTCAACCTTCGAGAAAGTGTCGTCAAGAGCAGCGTATATTATTCTGCTGATTTATTGAAGGCCAGTGCAACAAAGTGGTGAAAAATGCTCAAGAGTATTGCAGTCATCACGGATACATCTGGTCAGAACCCTGTAAATAAAATATCCGCTATTGCTGCATCATTAGCAAGTCTACCAGTTAGAACCACGCCATCTCAGTTCCGTGGAAGAGGAGTGGTGCTGATTTATATAAAACAAGTGTAAATGTCCTAGAACTGCTTTCCTGTAGAATCGGAGAAGTGGTTTTTGCAGTCCTGTCTCATCATGAAAAGACAAACACCACGATAATTATGTATTGATAAATGAACAAAACAGAAGTTGTGAATGGCAAGTGGACCTTTATTACATGTGGTTGATGAGGCGCAACATGGCAAACATAACAAACATATGCAACCTACACACTCTAAACATATGCATATACAAATGCATATACATATTATCAAACATATGCAACCTACACACTGTAAAGATAAAGTACGAGCTCGGAGGACATCATAAATAGGATTAAGGAAGTAGACGCCATAGCGCGCCTAATGCAGTGAAGCTGCACGCATTCACTGCTGTTTTTGTGCTTTCGTATACATTCGTGCAAACTCTGCAATGCATTGATAATATGGCAGATTTTAAGAGGCCTTTTCTCTGTGTTCTTCTGTTGGCAGCTGGGCCCCTGCACAAAAGAGGCAAGAAATAATATTAAAAAAACGTAATAGCTTGGATACAAAAGCCGCATTTTTCTTTAATTCTAGCGGTGCACACATTCATTAGTATGTCTCGCGTTCAAGAACAGACATGGTAGAAGTATTGAGCTTTGACTATTTTGACACATGTTTGGCTCAGGCACTTGGGCAGCTGACCAGGCTTATGGGTATATAATTTCAATATCTAATTGCACGAATCAGTGCCATAGCCAGCAATTCTTCTTCGGGGGGTAGGATTGGGGTAAATTAAAAAAAAGCAATCTTATTATGTATCTGCTGTATTTATATTTCATATGTTTGCGTTTTCATACGACACTCGACGAACGTTTGCGTACATGCACGTTTCACAGAGCATGATCATCTGCTTGATCCCCTAAATGTGTACTTGGTTGTTCATTGATATTGTGAGCTGCATAGACACTGTATAAAGAAGCTATGTTTCACGCGTAGTAGCTACAGCAGCACACTCATTGCGCCCAATGTATTGTGTTGTGCTTTTCCTAAACTGTCTTCAATAGTAACCTCACCGAAGCAGGAAAAAAATAAAAAAACATAGGAGAACTTACCTTCTGATTGGTGCACATGGTCGTCTAACGGAGGTGTGCTTCGTCGTAAATTTCGGCTAGGGCAGCAAAGGTTCACCGGAGAGGAAGCCACTCTAAAGTACGGTGAACCCAGTGCATCAAAAGTTTGCTATGCCGCTCGCTTGTCAAGCTTTCGCACCACGCTTGAACTGATGCGGTGTGCGAGCTTCATCAAAACACTTCAAAACACTGGCATCCGCAGTAAGTCATGGAGCACTCGCACGAGGAGTATACGCACACCTGAAGGCAGGTAATCCACTGGCTCATGCACGGAACGCAACACATTACGGCACTGGTGAGTGCTCCTCTTGACACCACGCCCGCTTGTCCCGGCGCCACACTAGCCGTTGCTGAACCGTTCGAAAACAGCTCCGTAGTAAACGCGCACCGTCATTGTCGAAAGAACGCGGCGGTGGCAGCCAAATTTATTGATCAACGCCGTCAAAGCGAGACGGGCTGCGCCATGGACGCGATGCTGGCGCAAATTTTTCACTCGAGGGACGATTCAAGGTAGCTTTATCGCTTCCTTGACAATCTCGAGGAAACGCTCAAGATTTTCTCAAGTGAAGGAAGCGTTTCAAGTGAAGGGTGGTTTGTGAATGGGAAAACGCCACTTAGGGAGCGTTTTGAGTGCAGGGTCGAGTGGAGGAGCGTTTGTGAATATGGGCCTAAAGCTCCTGCAAACTTCACTACATGCCACAGTCGGGATGCGTTCGTGGCCGTTTCGCTAGCTTCACAATAACTGAGTTCGGTATTACATGACGCGAACGCACGAATTGGTAGATCACATGTCCATACATTATATACATGGCATTAGTGGCGTGTAACAACATGACTACATGCCACAGTCATGATACGTTCATGGCTGTTTCGCAAGCTCCACATGTGCCAAATACGGTATATTACGTGATGCGAGCGCACTACACAGTTCTATCCCATGTCCAAACATAATATTCATGGCATTAGTGGCACGTAGCAACATGACAACATTCAAGTCATGATGCGTTCGCGGCCGTTTCGCTAGCTTCACCTGTTCCGAATTCAGTATTACGGGACGCGAACGCACGACATAGGTAAGTTACATGTCCAAGCATGATATTCATTACATTAGTGGCGTGTAACAACCCGACTACATGCCGAATTCATCATGCGTTCGCTGTCGTTTCGCTAGCTTCACATGTGCCGAACTCAGTATTACGTGAAGCGAACCCACCATGTAGGTAAACCACTCGACCAAATATGATAGTCATGACTTTAGTGGCATGTACCGACATGATGTCATGATACACTCATGGTACCTTCGTGGCCGTTTCACTATCTTAACTTGTACCGAATATGGTATTACGGGACGCGAAGGCACGACATGGCTAAATCACACGTCCAAACATAATATTCATGATATTAGTGGCATGTAATAACATGTATAAATGCCACAGTCATGGTGCGTTTACGGCCGTTTCGCTGTCTTCACATGTACCGAATTTAGTATAATGTGACGCGAACGCACGACATCGTTAAATTACTCACCCAAACATTATATTCATCACATTGGTGGCATGTGGCAACATGACTACATTCATGTCATGATGCGTTGGTCGCTGTTTCGCTAGCTTCACCTGTTCCGATTTCGGTATTACGTGACGCGAACGCACGACATAGGTTAGTCACATGTCCAAGAAGGATATTCTTTACATTAGTGGCCTGTAACAACCCGACTACATGCCAAGTTCATCATGCGTTCGCGGCCATTTCGCTAGCTTCACATGTGCCGAATTCAGTATTACGTGAAGCCAACGCACGACATATGTAAATCACGCGTTCAAATATGATATTCTTGATATTTGTGCCATGTACCGAGATGACTGCATGCCACAGCCATGATGCGTTCATGGAGGTTACGCTAGCTTCCCATGTACTGAATTCCGTTTTGCTTGACTCGAACACACGACATAGGTGATTCACATGTCCAAACATGGTATTGATCACATTAGTGGCATGTACCGACATGACTGCATGCTACACTCATGATGCGGTTGCAGCCATTTCGCTAGCTTAACATGTACCGAATTCGGTATTACGTGACGCGAACGCACGACATAAGTAAATCACACTTCCAAGCACGTCATTCATGACATTAGTGGCCTGCAACAACATGACTACATGCTACACTCTTGATGCACTCGCGGCCGTTTCACAAGCTTCTCCTATAAGTGATTAGGTTTTACGCATCGTAAATTAATAACGAAGGTATGTGGCTTGTGCAAACATGATAATGATGAGATGCGTGCTATCTCACAACGCGACTACATGCTACACTCGTGATGCGCTTAGCCGTTTCGCTAGCTTTATATATGCCAAATTCGTTATTTCGTGACGCGAACGCAAGCTATAGGTAAACCACACATCCAAACATGATATTCATGACTTTAGTAGTATGTAACAACATCACTACATGCCACAGTCATGACGCATTTGGGGCTGTTTCGCAAGCTTCACACGTGGCAAATACGGTACTTCTTGATGCTAATGCGCTACATAGGTATATTACACGTCCAAACATGATATTCATGACATTAGTGGCATGTAACAACGTGACTACATTCAAATAACGATGCGTTCGCGGCCGTTTCGCTAGCTCCACCTGTTCGGAATTCGGTATTACTTCACGCGAACGCACGACATAGGTAAGTCACATGTCGAAGCATGATATTCTTTACATTATTGACGTGTAACAACACTACTTGCCATAGTCATCATGCGTTCGCGGCGGTTTCACTAGCTTCACGTGTACGAAATTCGGTAGAACGTGACACGAACGCACGACATAGGTAAATCGGAATTCCAACATTACATCCACGACATTAGTGGCATGTAGCAACAAGAGTACATTGAAGTCATGATACGTTTGCGGCCGTTTCGCTAGCTTCACTTGTTCCGAATTCGGTATTACGTGACGCGAACGCACGCCATAGGTAAGTGACATGTCCAAGCATGATATTCATCACATTAGTTGCGTGTAACAACGTGACTATATGCCATAGTCTTCATGCACTCCCGGCCGTTTCATTAGTTTCACATATGCCAAATTTGGTATTACGTGACACGAACGCACGACATAGGTAAGTCACATGTCCAAGGATGATATTCATGATATTAGTGGCACGTAACACCATGACTGCATGCCACAGTCATGATGCGTTCGCGGCCGTTTCGCTAAATTCACATGTACCACATTTGGTACACTACACGTCCCAATACGACATTATGGGTATGTAACAGCATGTTTATATGCTACACTCACGATGCGCTCGCGGCCGTTTCGCTAGCTTCCCAAGTACCGAATTCCATATTACGTGACGCGAACGCACGGCATAGGTAAATCACACGTCAGAACATGGTATTTATATTAGTGGCATGTAACATGACTACATGCCACTGTAATGATGCGTTCACGGTTGTTTCCCTAGCTCAAATGTGCGGAATTCGGTATTACTTGAAGCGAACGCAAGACGTAGGTAAATAACACGTCGAAACATAATATTCATGACATTTTTGTCATGTAGCAACATGACTACATGCTAAACTGAAGATGCGTTCGCTGCCATTTCACTTTCTTACCTCTACGGAATTTGGTATTACGTCTTGACCGTCGCTGAGTTGACGACATGGCCAGCCCCATCGACCACCACTGCCATAAACGCTTTCCCATTGGCGTAGGAAGCCGCGTCAACAAATACGACTCCTCATTCCTCGTTTGAGACTTGACGAAGTATAGTCCTGGCCCTCGCTACTCTTCTTCCGACGTTGTGTTCTGGGTGCATGTTTCTTGGTATAGGAGACACCGTGATATTCTCCCTGATGTTGTCAGGGATATTGTAATTGTGCCTGATTGCCATTGGGTGTTGGCCCAGCTCCTGCAGGATCATTCTCCCCGACCTTGTTGTAGATAACCTTGCAAACTGTGCTCTCTCTTGGGCTTCTGCTATTTCTTCGAGCGTGTTGTGAATGTTAAGCTCAAGCAGACGCTCGGTGCTGGTATGTATGGGTAGGCCCAGGACCTTCTTGATAACTTTCCTGAGGAGCACATTCAGTGTCTCGGACTCTGCTCTTGACCAGTTGTGCGTTGCTGCCTCGTACGTGAAGTGGCTTAGAACAAACGCATGCATCAACCTGATGAGGTTGTCTTCCTTGATCCCATTTCTTTTGTTGGCCACTCTGCGTATGAGGTGCACCGCACTGTCTGTTTTCCAAGTTAACTTGGCTATAGATTTGCTGTTGGCGCCGGTAGACTCAATCAGCATGCCCAGGACATTGATGGAGTCGACGCTCTGGGTAGAATCCCCTTGATGTGTACGGAGGTGGATGTCTATCTGGTTTAACCGCTTCCATCCCCTGGGTTTCGGTCCCCGGCGTGCGGTCTTATACAGTAAAAGTTCTGACTTACTCGAGGAGCACTGGAGCCCAGAAAGACGAAGGTACTCTACTACGGTGTCAATCGCCTCTTGCAGGGCGCTCTCAATCTGCCCCTCGCTTCCACCTGTGCACCAGATGGTAATGTCATCTGCGTAGATGCTGTGCTTCAATCCTTCAATGCTCGATAATTTCTTTGACAGTCCAATCATGGCAATGTTGAACAGCAATGGTGGAATCACTGCCCCTTGCGGCGTGCCCCCTGCTTCTAGTTCGATTGCTGTGGTCTCGATTTCTGCAATCTTCATCACGGCTTTCCGATCTGTAAGAAAGGACCATACGTAGTCATAGAAGGCTTTCCCCAGACCAAGCTTGGAAATTGCTTCGAGTATGATTGAGTGGTGGATGTTGTCAAACGCTTTTTCTAGATCTAGGCACAGAATGACTCTCACGTCTCTGGTTTTGTTGTCGATGACCTGGTGTTTGACAAGCTTCAATGCATCTTGTGTGGATAGCCGTGCCCTGAATCCAATCATATTTTGTGTATATATGTCGTTATCTTCCAAGTACTTGTTTATCCTGTGCAGTATGGCATGTTCTGCAACCTTGCCGATACATGATGTCAAGGATATTGGCCTCATGTTGTCCAAGTTAGGGGGCTTTCCTGGCTTAGGATTAAGGATTGTCCTGGCCAGGTACCACTGCTCTGGCACCCTGCCTTCTTTCCATGCTGCATTGATCATATCCCTCAGGGTTTCAATTGAATCGTCATCAAGGTTACGAAGGGCCTTGTTTGATATACCCTCCGGGCCAGGGGCCGACCTGCCGTTGAGATCATGCAAGGCTCTTCGGATCTCCTCGATGTTAAAGTCGCCCTCAAAACCTGGATTGGGCCTTTCCCTGTACTGTCTACTTGGTGGTGCCAATCCTCTTTTGATTGGGAGGTATATATGCACGAGCCGCTGCACAACTTGCTGTTCTGTAGTGCGCCCTATCTCTTTATGCAAAATTCGAGCGATAACATGCTTTTGATTTGTTTTGGTGGTGTTTTCGTTGAGGAGATGCTTTAACATATTCCATGTCTTGCCATTGCGCATCTGACTATCAACGGAGTTGCAGATTTCGCCCCATTGCTGCCTGGATAGTACGCGACAATGTTCCTCAACTGATCTGTTTACCTCAGCTATCTTCTTCCTCAGTCTTCGGTTCAGGCGCTGACCCTTCCAGCGGTTCAGTAGTGCTTGCTTTGCCTCAAGAAGATGAGCGAGCTGGCTATCCATTATTTCAACCGAAAAATCTGCGGCAATGGTGGAGGAGACAGATTTGATGTCATCTTTTCTTTGTTTGACCCACTGCTCTAAGCCTTGTCTGTGGCCATCTTGTTCCCTTTCCATCCTTATCTTCCTGAACTTACTCCAATCTGTTAAGTGGAATTCTCTCTGCTTTTTACGCTCCACGGAGAAGGTAGTGGCAAGAATGCAGTGGTCACTCCCTAGGTCTACAGCAAGGTTCATCCACTGGGCCTTCTTGATGTTCCTTACAAATGTAAGGTCCGGGGTGGAATCCCTGCAGCAAGATGTACCAAGCCTTGTTGGTATGCTGAGGTCTGTGATTAGGGTGAGATCAAGTTCGCTGGCACTTTGCCAGAGTCGATTTCCTTTCCCAGTGTTGTACTTTTAACCACATGTATGATGAGGGGCGTTGAAATCACCTGCTATGACGAGTGGACATTCGCCGGCAATATTAACAGCTTTCTTTAGAACCGTCTTGAACACTTGCTTTTGTTCCTTTGGACTGCTGTATATATTAAGAATGAAAATGCTCTGACGGTTGCTGGTACCTGGCACGATCTCTACCATGACGTGTTCCAACCGGCCTGCTTCTATCTTGAGGTCGTGGGTTACGTGCGTTAGTTTGTTGCATACGAAGGTGCAGACTCCCCTCCCTTCAGTATCCCCTATTACAGGCCGGAATCCAGGCAACGTGGCTTGCGGTGAAATGGTTTCTTGTGATAATATAATATGGGGCTTTTCTTGGCTGCTCCTGATATACTGCTGTAGGGCTGCCTTCTTTTTAAGGCAACCTCTACAGTTCCATTGCCAGATACGAAATGCTTCACGTAGCGCTGCCATCATGGTTATTACATGGGCGGCCAGAGACTGATGCTGCACCTGTCGACAGGTTTGATACCACTAGTATTGGTGGCCGAAGGGGTCAGTTCGGTGCATGAGGAGGCCTTGCTGTATTGTGCAGATATGCTTCGATCTTTGTAATGCGCAAAGTCATATGCCCTTCCAATGCCGCCACGCTTGACTGTAGCCTACCCATCTGCTCGCTAAGATTGGCTGCTACTTTGCTAAGCGTGTCAAGGACCTCTTTCATATCTGACATGCTCGTTTGGTTGGCTTCCACGTGTTCTGCCATGACTGCCCTCTTTTTTGTGGTTCTCGAGTCCCCCACGTTTTCAGCCACAGGGACATCGACTGGCTGAGGCATTGGCTGTGAAGACTGCGCGCTGGTTAGCTTAGTGAGAAGAATTATTATTTCCTTTAATTCAGCTGATAGCCTCTCATTCGGTTTTGTAAGTCTCGCGTTTTCTTGCTCTAGCTGTGCAATTCTATCATGCTCTGGCAGCTTACCTGTCATCACCTCTGCTGCGCCGTTGCGCACTCGCTCAGCCCAGCTGCCTTTCGATGCAACTGCAGGCGTCCTCCCCGGGTGTGAAGCCGTGATCTCGAACTGAACGCCAGGCAGCTGGCCATTCGGGTGCCGCCCAGGCTGATCCCGACCCTGATGGTGACCTTGAGAACTCGAGTGCCCCTGTGATTGGGAGCGGGCCTTGGGTCTAGAACCTCTTCTGGAACGCGACCTCCCCCTGGAGTGGGGCCGCCTTTGCTTGCTGTTCTTGAGTAGTCTGGATGCTCTGGGTCCCGTAGGCTGGATTAAGCTGCTTGTCGTTGATGTCTGGACTCGATGTGATTGATGCGTCCCGGGCTTCTGCGGCTGCTCGAGATCTTTCCCAACGTCTGCGTCTGACGACGTATGGCACTAAGAACCTGTTCTTGCACTCTTTGTCTGCCGTGGGATGGTGACCATCACACAGCCTGCATCTTGGATTGCACTGGTGCAGGCTATCTGGGTTCTTGATCTCGCAGCCTCTGCAGATGGTTTCAGCTGGGTTCGGACAGACATAAGACCGATGTCCCAGCTTTCTACAGACGTAACAAATATCGATGTTCTTGCGGTAAAGGGAGCACTGCAAAAGTGAAGGTCCATATCTCACGAATCTGGGCACCTTGTGACCTTCGAACGCTATGATGATTGTCCCGGTGTCCTTGATTCTCTTGGCCTGCAGCGCGAGCGGGTTGTTCGCCTTCACAATCTTTCGGGTCAAAATGTCCTGAGTATCGCTTACGGGATCCCGCGAATCACTCCTTTACAAGTATTGTGGGGTTCCGTGGCGTACGCGCTAACCTTGAAAACTTCGCCTCCAATGTCAATTTGTTTGACCTTGAGGTATCTTGAAGCTCCCTCTTGGTCCGGAGTTCTCGCCACCATAATGTTCTGCTGCAAGTTGGAACAGATGATGTCCTGCTTGGCCTCCTCCTCTGTGATGCCGGCCGCCAGTACTATCGCGTCTGCCACGGCTCCAGTGCCAATTCTCGAGATATTTAATCCTTCACGTGGTCGTAGCACAATTTTGCTGAAGTCCTTGGGTAGTGGCGGCATGCATCCAGCTCGCGCGATTGTATGCTTGTATCATACCTACTACGACTGGTTCGAGCGTCTCCCGCAACGCCAGCCTTGGTCGAATCCTTGGCAGCAGCAACGCTTACCGTGGCTTGCTTATTCCTTGAGCGTCTCGTTTCGGCTTCCTTCCAACCCATGTCTTCCGTGCAATCCTCTGGAGAGATGTCATCTCCATCTACTTGGTATTCCATTCTCAGTTGCAGGTACTGGAACGCGCAGAGCATTGCGTCACGTTGGCACCGGGTCGGCGCATCGGCGACAATCGCCTCCTTGGTTGTTAGGCTTAAATCCCCGGGTGGCGTTTCCGTGTAAAAATGCCCCAAAAATGGTTAAAAAGTCCACTTACCCGCACAAAGGTGGTATCTGCTGAGTTCTTGAGAACTTAGGCACACGATGGGACTGAAAACTCGGCGACAAATTCGTGAATACCACAGGAAATCATTCTTGAAAGCAGGAGCCGATCTTCGCGCGTCCGCACTGGTCGGCACCTAGAGCGTCTCCTTCAAATATGATATTCTTGATATTTGTTACATGTACCGAGATGAATGCATGCCACAGCCATGCTGCGCTCATGGACGTTACGCTAGCATCCCATTTACTGAATTTCGTTTTGCTTCACTCGAACGCACGACATAGGTAATTCACATGCCCAAACATGATATTCATCACAATAGTCGCATGTACCGACATAACTGCATGCTACACTCACGATGCGGTTTCAGCCATTTTGCTAGCTTAGCATGTACCGAATTCGGTATTACGTGACGCGAACGCACGACATAAGTTAATCACACTTCCAAGGACATCATTTATGACATTAGTCGCATGCAAACACGTGACTATACATGCTACACTCTTGACGCACTCGCGGCCGTTTCGCAAGCTTCACCTATACGTAATTGAGTTTTACGTATCGTGAATGAATAACGAAGGTATGTGGCTTGTGCAAACATAATAGAGAGTTTTAGTACTGCAGAATGGTGCTACGTACGCATCACGCAAGCGCCTTGCGTTACGTGGTGTCGTTTGCCACTTATCGGCTTTTAGTACGCCGTAGTACCCGCGTACGTAACGAGCGTGAAGCGTGTTGCGCCATCTGGTAGATAAATATAGAAGCACGTGTTTTTGACAGCCAATGTGAGCCAATCCAAGTGTTATAGCCAGCTTATGGCCATATTTTAAGCCACAGAACCGGTCAGTGCTTCCCTTCGTTCCCTTCGATGCTGCCATTTTGCAAAACGAAGTCTCGCGCTGTCGCGAACTTGTTCGAGAGCGGCGCGATCACCTCATACGTACGCACGCACGCATCTCATGCGTGCGTACGTAGCGGCTGCGTACGTAACGCGATACGTGCGCGTTGCGGTCAGCGCATGCGCACTACGCAGAACGTGGCGTCCTTACGTACGCAACGCCGCCACGTACGCAGCGTACGCAGTACTAAAACTCTCTAATGATGAGATGCGTGCTATCTCAAAACGCGACTACATGCTACACTCGTGATGCGCTTAGCCGTTTCGCTAGCTTCATATTAACCAAATTTGGTATTACGTGACGTGAATGCATGCTATAGGTAAACCACACGTCCAAACATGATATTCATGACTTTAGTAGTTTGTAACAACATCAGCACATGCCGCAGTCATGACGCAATTGCGGCTGTTTTGCAAGCTTCACATTTGACAAATACGGTACTACGTGATGCGAATGCGCTACATAGGTATATCACACGTCCAAACATGATATTCTTGACATTAGTGGCATATAACAACCTGACTACATTCAAATCATGATGCGTTCGTGGCCGTTTCGCTAGCTTCACCTGTTCCGTATTCGGTATTACTTCACGCGAACGCACGACATAGGTAAGTCACATGTCCGAGCATGATATTCTTTACATTATTGACGTGTAACAACACTACTTGCCATAGTCATCATGCGTTCACGGCCGTTTCACTAGCTTCACGTGTACGAAATTCGGTAGAACGCGACACGAACGCATGACATAGGTAAATCGGAAGTCCAACTTTATATCCACGACATTAGTGGCATGTAGCAACATGAGTACATTGAAGTCATGATACGTTTGCGGCCGTTTCGCTAGCTTCACCTGTTCCGAATTCGGTATTACGTGACGCGAACACACGCCATAGGTAAGTCACATGTCCAAGAATGATATTCATCACATTAGTTGCGTGTAACAACATGACTATATGCCATAGTCTTCATGCACTCGCGGCCGTTTTGTTAGTTTCACTTATGCCAAATTATGTATTACGTGACTCGAACGCACGACATAGGTAAATCACACGTCCAAACGTGATATTCATGATATTAGTGGCACGTAACATCATGACTACATGCCACAGTCTTGATGCGTTCGCGGCTGTTTCGCTAGATTCACGTGTACGGAATTCCGTATTACGTGGTTTGAACGCACGACTTAGGTAAATCGCTCGTCCAAACGTAATATTCATGATATTAGTGGCATGTAACAACAAGACTGCATGCCACAGTCATGACGCGTTCGCGGCCGTTTCGCTGAATTAACATGTACCAAATTTGGTACACTACACGTCCCAATACGACATTATTAGTATGTAACAGCATGTTTATATGCTACACTCACGAAGCGCTTGCGGCCGTTTCGCTAGCTTCCCATGTACCGAATTCTATAATACGTGACGCGAGCGCACGGCATAGGTGAATCACACGTCAGAACATGGTATTTATATTAGTGGCAAGTAACATGACTACATGCCACAGTAATGATGCGTTCATGGTTGTTTCACTAGCTCAAATGTGCCGAATTTGGTATTACTTGAACCGAAGGCACGACGTAGGTAAATCACACGTCGAAACATAATATTCATGACATTTTTGTCATGTAGCAACATGACTACATGCTAAACTGAAGATGCGTTCGCTGCCGTTTCGCTTTCTTTACCTCTATAGAATTTGGTATTACGTGGCGGGAACGCACGACTTAGGTAAATCACACGTCCAAACATCAGCTTCATGACATCAGTGGCATGTAACAACATGACTACATGCCACAGTGATGATGCGCTCGCGGTCGTTTTGCTAGCTTCACGTGTACGGAGTGCGGTATTGTGTGATGCGAACAGACGAAACATTTAAATCACACGTCGAAACATCAGATTCATGTCATTAGTGGCATGTAACAACATCACTACATTCCACTTTCATGTTGCGTTCGCGGCAGTTTCACTAGCTCCACATGAACCGAATTCGCTATTACGTGACGCGAGTGCATCACATAGGTAAATCACACGTTGAAACATGATATTCATGACATACTGCATGTAACGACAGTATTACATGCCGGAGTCATGATGTGTTCGTGGCCGTTTCACTAACATCACATATGCGGAATTTGGTGTTGCGTCACGTGAATAGATGACAAATGTATATGACTGGAGGAAACATGATAATTATAAAATGGTGTCACGTAGCGATATGACCACATGCCACACTTAAGGCGCCAAGGTCCTTCGACGTGACCCGGCACGCGTCCGTGCCGGCGGTTGTTTCGTCGTGTAAGGCTGGCGACGCCACGCCAGGCACCGATCTGCGTGCTATGTGCTCGCAGGCGCTTCGTGTTTTGACGCATTTGAGTTCCAGCGCACCCGGCGTCCCTCCGTCACGAAGAGAGGCAGGCGTGGTGCTGTCTGGGTAACGTTGTCGGCGCGAAATGCAGCATGTCACATTCCGCGCCTGTTGCCGCCGTGCCGCGCCGATGGATGCTGGTCGTGCTGGTCGCGTCTGGCGTCAGACTTTAGAGTTTCCGCGTTTGCTATCGTAGCGTCGCTAATCCGGGGGGGGGGGGGGCGCTGCGAGCGATCGATGGTGACGGACGCACTCCACATCACCTCCGTATATTTTCTGCTATTTCTGTGGACATCGACCCTGGTACCCCTAAAACTTGCGTTTATCGTCGTCGCCAAGTTCTCCGCTTCGCCTAGACAACACCTTCGTCCAGGTGGGTCCAGCTTTGACCACTTGAGGGACGTTCTTCACTCCCGGCTACAAGGCCGCCTCGCTAAGGGCTCTCAGCCCGGCGATGGTGGCCGCTAACGTGGTTACGGGCTATGATCCTACCTCAAGCCAAGTACTGTCCATGGAGATTTTATCATCTGTAAACACTATGCCATCAGAAGACGAATACCTCGACGACATGGTGAGACTGTGGCAACGCAAGCAAGCGAAATCGAAATCGAAGTCTGCGTCTCAACAACAACGAGACGCCACAGCTGGCCTCCATTCCCCAGCCTGGCAAGGAACGCCGGCGCGCCATCCCTCCGGTGGTGTGCCTACCTCTGCTCCGTCCTCGCAGCCCGCCGCGGTGGTCTAGTGGCTAAGGTACTCGGCTGCTGACCCGCAGGGCGCGGGTTCGAATCCCGGCTGCGGCGGCTGCATTTCCGATGGAGGCGGAAATGTTGTAGGCCCGTGTGCTCAGATTTGGGTGAACGTTAAAGAACCCCAGGTGGTCGAAATTTCCGGAGCCCTCCACTACGGCGTCTCTCATAATCATATAGAGGTTTTGGGACGTTAAACCCCACAAATCAATCAATCCGTCCTCGCAGCCAGCGAAGCAACGCAAGTGGCGTCCGCGTCAGACTCCTCGCCTCTCTCACGACGACTACATCGTGGTAGTGAAACCTCGCGTTCCCTGCGAGCTACGCACATTCGTCCTGGCCGATCGCGCGGGCGACGCCATCCGTAGCTACCTCGGCGACCGGACTACCACGCAAATTCAAGTATGGCCGATCTGGGAGCAAAACGTCTTAGTCTGTAGCACCAATATTTTGCCTATGGCACAGCGACTCCTCGGGGACTTCCAGCTGCAAGTGGGGGATCAGCAGCTGCCCGTTCGAGGCCACGCCAAGGCACAAGGGGATACATGCAAGAGCGTCATCACAATAAACCCTGCTGAAAGCCCGGACAAGATCAAGTCTGAACTGCATTGGCCTCGAGGTATTATCCTCGCGGTCCGCAAACTCGGAGATTCCGCGGCGGCGGTGGTGACTTTCGAGGGCACGAAGTTACCCCGCTTTCTCTTCTACCACTGCGTGGCGACGTATACCCGCGCCTACAAGAAAACGGTCCCGGTTTGCACCAAGTGCGGTACCATCGGCCATCGACCACTTTAGCGTCTTCACCCCGCTCCAACGCAGTGTGCAAATGTGGAACCCCGCACCTGCAGGTCTCAATGCCCACGACTGCCACCCCAAGTGCCTTCTCTGCCACGGCGCCCATGAGACTGGGACCAGTGGCTGCACGGCAAAATATCAGAAACACAAGCAGCCCTCAACATCTCCTCGAGGGACCACCTCATATTCGTCACAGCCAGACAGCGGCACCAACCTTCATCAGTCGGCTCTACCACTCCACGCCGACACTCAGGCATTCCCACCGCTCGAAGCACCAGCGGCGGTACTTCATGTGAGCAGTTGGGCAGGGAATGCTGCTTCTAAGCCTCTCTCACCACCTTCTGTCGATCCTACTTCTCCCGAACTTGCGGCCCTTCGCCAGCAAGTTGCGGCACTTCAAAAGCAAAGTTCTCTTTTAACTAAACAACTCGAATTCTTAAATAAGCGACTTCAACCCCAACAACAGTGTACTGCAAGGCCATCCGGTATTGCCTCCTCTGTCCAGGCGGCTACGCCAGCTACGTCCAAGCTTAGTCCTCGCGCTAAGTCCACTCCCATTAAACCGCTGGTTCAAGCAGCCATGTGTACTCCAGCACTCGGAACCGGTGCCGCATCTACTCCAGAAGCTCTTGAGGCTCCTGGGGCACCTCAGGTTCTCTTGCCTGCTAACCAAACTCTCCCTCGCGAGGAGCGCGCCCCGCGCATAGAGGAACGTCTTACGCGCGTCGAAGCTTCGATTTATCACCTCTCACCAGCTTCTCTATCCAACGCATAGTAGTAGAGGTTACCCAGGCTATTCAAGCCTGGGAAATCACACAGTTTCAACCCAAGGTATCGCGTTCCCGCTCCTGCTCGGTGAGCAGTGAGGGTGCAGCTCCGCGGCGTCGGCGTAAGGTGACTACCACCACCCTGCCGTCGGACAATCCGGCCTCCGTGCCCCTCCCTGCCTCTGAGGATTCTGAGCGAGACATGGAGGACCAAATATAAAACCTAAGACAGTCACGATGGCTACCAATCGTACGTCCCATTCAAACATTGCGTCTAAATTCAAGATCATACAGTGGAACCCTGGAGGCTTCGGGAACAGGCGAAAGCGTTCACATCTTTCCCTTTTTTTCAACTCACTTGGCTCTCCGCCGGCCGTCTTGGCGCTCCAATAATCTGGCCCTGCTCCATCCCTTTCTGGATACTGCTCCTATGTAGGCGGCACCACCACATGCCTCCTCGTGCATAAAGCTTACACGGCGATACAGATTGACCTAATTCTGGATCTTCCTTACGACTACTGCATGATATCAGTGCTGTCTCAGCGGAGGGGCCAACCATCAATACATATCTTAAACGTGTACTGTCCCCTTCGCCTTGCGAGGGCTTCGTTTGTGCATCTCTTCCATCGGGCGCTGCGTATAGCGGCCCGACAACCACTGGTGATTGTCGGGGACTTCAATGCCCCCAGTCCTCACTGGGGTCACCACTACGAGAAGGCCCGGGGCAGAAAGCTCAAGGAGCTCATTTCCTCGCTGAGACTCACGATTCTTACCGATCCGGCACAACCCACACGTTCCGGCAACTCGGTCACGCGAGACACATGCCCCGACCTCTCCCTCACCCGTCACATCCGCGATGCTACATGGGAAAATTTAGGCGAAACCCTAGGCAGCAATCACTTTTTACTCCGCATTTCGTTCACACCGCTGGAGAAAATGCGCCAACACTGGGGCTAAGCCCGTCTCACCGATTGGACTCAGTTCAGAATGCAACCATTCCCCGCCATCCTCTCCTCGACCGAATATGCAGCGTGGGCATCATACGCCCTCCATATGAAAGAAGCGAACACTCGCACCCTTGCAACCACTAATTTGACTCCTGCAATCGATCCACACCTCCTACATCTTTGGCATGCTCGCCGCGTTGCTCGTAAGGCGCCGGAAACGCAACAAACTTAATCGGAAACTTCGCGCTCGCATTGAGGCGCTCACTGTAGAGGCGGCCGCATACTCTGCACAACTTTCCGATGCTAACTGGGCAGACACCTGTTCGAAGGTTGCACACCAGATGAGCTCTGAGAGGGCGTGGCGACTCTTTCGAAGCCTTCTCGATCCCTCCACCACAAGGGGAGAAACGCAACGCCAGCTCCGCCGTGCTCTGCATGCCTTTCAGGGCACTACGGATCAACTCGCGCGAGAACTTTGTGACCGCTACATCTGCCGCACAATTGATCCCCCAGGACCAGCATATACGTATTCCGGCGCCCCTAACAACGACCTCGACGCCCCATACACGCTTTCCGATTTACGATTTGCACTCACGAAAATGCGACGGGGCACGGCCCCTGGACGCGACGGAATCACAGTATCGCTCCTGGCAAATCTTCCCGACCAAGCACACCTCTCGCTACTCCAGCTTTTAAATTCAAATGGGATGGCTCTCCACTTCCAACAGAATGGACCACATCGGTCGCGACATTCATACCCAAATTGGCAAAGTCCGTTAGTATCGAGGCACTGAGGCCAATCTCACTTACGTCCTGCGCAGGCAAACTCATGGAAACCATGGTTCGCGAACGCTTTTCCGCCTACTTGGAGGCTAGGAGGACCTTTGCCGACACAATGTTTGGCATTCGTCCGCATCTGTCGGCGCAGGACGTCCTGCTCCAGCTTCAACACATTATTATAGAGCCGACTACTATGCGCCATAACGATAAAGCCGTGCTCGCTCTCGATCTCCGTGGGGCGTTCGACAACGTCAAACACAGCACTACACTCACTAACCTGTCTACTACCAACTGCGGGCAGAAGACTTTCAACTACATTCGCGCCTTTCTATCACATCGCACCACCTTCATTTGCCTTAATTCTACCGAACACGGCCCGTACTTATTAGGCACGCGGGGTACACCTCAAGGGGCAGTCCTGTCTCCTCTGCTTTTTAACCTGGCGATGATGAACCTCCCCTCTCTTCTAAGCGAGGTCGAGGGAATACAACACGCACTATATGCGGACGATATCACAATCTGAACCAACACCGGCTCCTTAGCACAAATCGAAGAATGCCTGCAAAAGGCTGCCCTTCTGGTGGACACCTACGCAGATTCATGCGGCCTGGAGTGCTCTCCAGCTAAATCGGCTCTTCTTTCAGTCTCTCCGCTACCGCCGCCTCAAATTTTTCTTCCGTCCGGGCCCGTCCCGTCAGTGCAAAATATTCGGGTTCTTGGCCTTCACCTCACATCGTCTTTGGATCCAAAGGGCACAATAGCAGGCCTCAGACGCACCAGCGAGCAGGTGAGCCGCATGATACGGCGAGTGTCTACCAAGCGTGGCGGCCTCCGCGGGTCTCAGTCCCTCCGATTGGCCCACGCGTTTGTGAACAGTCGTGTCCTCTACGCCTTGCCTTACCTTTGCCTGCGTCGTCGACACGAGCACCAGCTAGACGTCTTTCTTCGTTCAGTATACAAACGCGATCTGGACCTACCTATTGCAACTTCCAACAGCCGATTCGCGGCTCTGGGGGTACACAACACCTTTGCAGAGATGCGCGAAGCTCATCGCGGTAATCAAATCAATCGACTGTCGCAGACGCCTTCAGGGCGTCGTCTTCTACACAGACTTGGCCTTAACCCGATATCTGACCAAGACCCTCTGCAGCCGGTACCAGAGCTCTGGCGTCAAAAGCTATGGGTGGAACCTCTACCCCGTAATATGAACCCCGAACTCCATCCTGGCCGTAGACTAGCACGCGCTGCGGCCCTTCATACGCGACACTCCGATCGTCCTGGTGTTTTCTACGTGGACGTCTCGGGTCCCTCCCCCTCGGGTCACTTCACGGCTGCCGTGATTACAGAGGGCAAACGCGCCGATGGCCTCCTTTCGAGCAGACACAGTAACGCATGCTGAAGAGGTTGCCATAGCTTTGGCCGCCTCTCACCCTGTTCACGCACCATCCTGACGGACTCGCGCTCGGCCTGTTCTCAGTACCTTCATGGTTCCATTGCCCCGCTGGCAGCTAGCCTACTACAGGCAGCCTCTTGGCGCTTTAACCCTCATCCCATTCGTATAGTTTGGACCCCAGGCCACTCGGGCCTGCCCGGCAACGAGGCGGAAAATGCCGCTGCCCGCGCTTCTCCTGTCCGGGCCGTTGCTCCTCCATTTCGCGAGACGGAATCCGGCAATACCAACCTGACGCGCTTTCGCGAAATTTTGGCTTATTACCGGGCTTCGCGCCGCCTCTACCCGGACCCCGCACGCGGTTTGGAGAAAGCGGATGAACGACTGCTACGCCGCCTGCAGACGAACACCTTTATCAGTCCGGCGGTCGCCAGGCACTTTTTGCCGGAAATCAATGGCACCTGCTCGACCTGTCATGTCCTCGCCGACACATATCACGTCGTAGCATCGTGCCCAGTTAATCCCGTCCCTTTCTCATCCCCTTTTCCTATCCCAACTAGAGAGGCTTGGGAGGAGCACCTGCTCGGCTGCTCTACCTTGGCTGCGCAACGCTCCCTGGTGGAGCGCACACGGGCAGCTTCCAGCTCCACTGGCGTCCCGGAATAGGGTCTGGTCACTCTAGCACGCCGATGGGCCACGTCGGCACTCTCTAGTAGACTTTTTCTGAAATAAATGTTTTTTACCACCACCACCACCGCTAAGCCGAGTGCGGACGCGCATCAGCGTTACGTAAGAGTGTATTGGGCCCTTCATGACGCACTCGCCGCCGTTTCGCTAGCTTCACACACCAAATTTGTATTGATTTGTAGGGTTTCGTCCCAAAACCACCCTATGATTAGCGATTTTGGTATTACAGGAAGTGAATAGATAACGAAAGTATGATACTGGTGCAAATTGATAAACTAGAGTTGCGTGTCATTTAACAACGTGACTATATGCTACGCTCATGATGTGCTTGCGGCCGTTTCGCTAGCTTCACATGTACCAAACTCATATTACGTGACACGAACGAACGACATAGGTAAATGACACATCTAAACATGATAATCGCGACACGCTTGTCATGTAATAGCATGACTACATGCCACACTGATGATGTGCTCGTGGCTGTTTCGGTAGCTTCACATACATTCACGTGACGCCATTGGATGACGAAGGTATGTGGCTGGTGCAAACATGACAATCATGAGATGCGTGTCATGTGGGAACATGACTATGCCGCAGTGTAGGCGCCAATACATTTCCACGTGACCCGGCGTTCGTTTCGTCGCGTCACGCTGGTGTTGCCACGCAAGGCGCTAGTCCTGCCTTATACTCGCAGTCGCGCGCCGCGCTGCATTGCTATGACGCATGCGTGTTCCAGCGCGTCCGGCATCCCTCCGTCACGAAAAGAGAGAGACAGTGTAGTCGGGGTAACACATCGGCGCAAAATGCAGCGTGTCGCATTTCGCGCCGTTTGCCGTCGGGCCGTGCCGACGGACGCTGCTCGCATCAGGCGTCGGACTATGGCTGTGTTCCAATTCTTAGAGAGCACGTATACAGTGTATGTAGACTGCTTAGAGACAGCACCGAGCCCATGCTGTCCGAGAATTGGAACACGTTTGGATGGCTTTTCCGCTACGAGGCACCATCTCGCGCCGAGAGAAAGAGAGACAAAATAAACAACCTAACAGTTGTATTTTGTGCCTTATTTTGATTAAAATCTAAAAAAAAATTAAACGTTACTCACATTGAGCATCTGAAGAAGCGTCTACTTGTGTGCAGATTATAGGACCATTCCGGCGAGATTTGATATGTCTAAGCAATTTGCTCAGCCGCCATCTTGATTAGACAACAAAGTAGCCTGCATCGTACTTGTCTACGATGCGGTCTTCTCAGAGCTGTCATTGTCGCCGGCTACGTGAGAATTGCAAAGAGACTTAAGATGACCACCGTCCATTTTGCTATCTAGTTAGCCGTCTACGGTGAGTATTGGAACACAACCTGTATAGAGTGTTCGCGTTTTGCTAACGTAGCGTCACCCTGCCCAGCGTGCGCGCGCGTCAAGGCTACATTGGAATATAATGGACCCTCCATGATGCGCTCGCGGCCGTTTTACTCGCTGCACATATACCAAACCT
Organism: Rhipicephalus microplus; assembly: GCF_013339725.1. Taxonomy (NCBI): domain Eukaryota; kingdom Metazoa; phylum Arthropoda; class Arachnida; order Ixodida; family Ixodidae; genus Rhipicephalus; species Rhipicephalus microplus. Next base: position 52,265 of record NW_023613118.1, read on the forward strand.
GGTGTACGTAACATCGATGGATGACGAAATATATAACGTGGCAAACATGATAATCCTGGCACGCATGCCATGTCAGAACAGAACAACGTACCACGCTCATAGCGTGCTCGCAGCCGTTGCGTTAGCTCCACGCATATATTAATATATTACCACGTGACGTGAATAGATGACGAAAGTAAACGACACATCCAAACATGATAGTGATCACACGGAAGTCATGTACGGCATAATTTACCTCCACCTCGTAACGTTGTGCTGATTTTAAAGTGACATATCAACATTTCTCATTCATGCTTCGCATATCGATTCTCACTGCACGAGAGATCTGCCATTTTTATCATCTTTTTTTTTTACAAGTGATGTGCATGCAACTGAACCTAATATTCTCCTAATATTTTTGCAAGACGTTCACAAAGCAATCTACGTTAACTAAACTAATGCTCGTTCAAAAAATACAAGTTCTTTTCTGATTGAGTGAGGGTTGGCGTGTTATACAATCGCTACCCAACTACGCGAATTCGGTAATTTCTAATATTAGTCTGGTTAGTTCATCACTGTTTGCCAACAACGCGGTTTGTCTAAAACAGCGCGCAGGCACAAGTTCTACAATGAATCGTGAGCCAGACATCGTTACCCATCTTTACAAGATTTAGTGCTTCCGTTTTCTGTCTGTTCCGGTGCTCTCGAAATCTTCCCGACCCGTCTGTCGGACATAGTGCTTTCAGCAAGGGGGACCTGATACGCCACCACTTCTACAGTGCACAAACTGAGTCTTCACCTGTATCTTGCAAGCATAAAAGATCTGCGTTACTGGACGACTCGGCCTGCAAATTGATTTAAGTTCTCACGGGACGCAATAAACTACGTGTGCATTAGCGTACGACGTCAGTGGTCTAATATTAGGCGAGTTTTTCTATATGTACAGAACGACAGGTAATAGTGTGCCGGAAGCTCATGTGACCTGGAACACGGGCATTGACTTACATTCGTCGCAGCTACAAGGTTGCTATCCCCAGCAACATTCACTTCAACAGTGCTCTTCGGTCGACCAGGGACAGTGCCAGTAGGTATCTTGGTCGTCTCTCCGAATAGTTCAAGGGCTGTATGCTGGACTTCGATCTTGTGCGTTCCACTTCTTATGTCTGGGTATTTATGCGTGTGCAACCCTGTCCCACCCACGAGATAAATGGGAAATGTAAAAACAAAATACCGAAAATTCGGTTATAGTGCAGGCGTAGTTCATTTCGTCACTTCAAGCGAAGAATTTTATTCCACAAATATTACACCAAGCTCTTATTATAAGCAGGACATCACAGTATAGTGACACAAGAATATTGGCATAGTATCTTAGCGATACTGAAGTTCGAGGGTGTCTCCTCAAGACCAAATTGACGAGAAGTAAATGACAGCGTGATTGAAAAGCTGCTGTCACTCAAGTGCTGCTAACTAGATTTAAAAACTTGGTGCCTAAATAATTCAGCGCGTCGTGGTAATGCACCTGGGTTCACTAGTTACTCCAGTGATGCTCTTGACTCGCAAGTCTGGGTGCGTTACAACAATGATCCCAATATAATCGTGAACTTGATAAATGTCTGAGCGGAGCACAAACATTTTCCGTATGAAAAAAATCACAGCATATCTATGGAGTGAATGACAATGAATGGGGCGAAGCATCCGTCTGTCCGTGTCTGTCTGTCTATATGTGGATATGCTGTTGTGGCAACGCCGAGTGGGTGGACGGCACTAGGCTGTAAGAAGCTTTGTCCCAAAAAGTATTCGTCTATGCGCATTCTTGTACATCTGACCTAATAACAGTGATCGGGACTATACACATTGGCTTACAAATGTATCTACAAAACATTCCACTGCGTCAAAAACAAACCTGTGTATTTATTTGTATATAAAATTTTATGTCTCTATATTTTGATATCGACATTTTGAAATACAGTGAGTATATCTGCTCAGTCTTGCTTTTCAGGAAATCTAGCCATATAGGGGTAATACTGAAAGAAAAGATATTACCCTAATTCTATAATGAAAAATGTTGAAATGCAGTTACTAGCTGCTCTTTTGCCCTGTATATTACCAATTCGAGATATTTATTCAAGTATATATGTGCTCATTTATAATTGTGCGAAACCAACTTATGTCTAAAAATTTGCATTTGCCACTTTGTATAGTGAAAATCCCTTGACTTAAAATATTATTTGAACTCAATGCACTGTTCATTTCTTTTTCATTTTACAATGGCTTACTGGTATTCACCTGTTATATTTTGGCGTGCATGTTTCATAAATTATTTATACAGTTTGAACAGTACAATTGTGCTCATAAAAAAACGGAATGAGTCATTGTATTTTTGTGCCGAATACACCTGAGCAAACGTATAGGTAGAGAGAACTTCAAAGGCAGGTAATATCCTTTTTATTCTCTTCAACGTATGCAGGGTTTTCTCTTAATCTCTTAACCCAAACTTTGTTGAAAGGGGATGAATCGCAAAGAAGACTTGTGTGTAGTGCCGATGTTAGGAGGTGCCACAGCATTGGAGGTATTAATAGCACGACCTTTTATTGACTTTTCTTGTCTTTTTTAATTATAACGCATGTTTCCCAATAATTAGTGAAACTGACAAAATGGATTGACTTGTTGGCAAGGAATATGCTCTTTTGAAGTGAGGTCAGCTTCACGCAGATAATGACAAGATCTCATTCCATAAAGAGAAGCCAATTTTCGCTACTCTCTGTGTAACAAAGGACGCTTTACGCATTGAAGAACGCAAGAAAATCTGACACTAACTGTGTCACATGCTATGTACTGTCAAACACGAAAATTCATGGGGGCAAGCGTCTCTACGCGACATTTCGGCAACGTAAAGAGTGATTCACAGCATCTCTACACCAAAAATGCGCTTGTTTTTTAATCAAACGCCTGACAAGTTTTGCACTCGGTACGAATACTTTCCACATTTCACTTTTTTTCGCAGTGTGCTTTTTTGCAACCGGAGATACGTGCTTCGGTCTAGAGAGCAGCACGACAGCATATAGGCATAATTTCAGTCATAATCCACCCAAAATTATATCTACCCAACGGCATTTCCTTCGAAGCGACTCATTGTAACTTAGATTTTGCTATCTAGTGGCGTCATCCATTGACAGGTTTGAATCACTTCCGGTAATACTTTATTCTTCTCCATGCGGAGAAAGTCTATTCCAATGGCTGATTGAGAGTGCTCCCTGTATGTGGCCGACTCAATCGCAAGAGAGCCCCGGAAAACAACCTTCAACTGCCCAAGCTTGTTTGTGGGTGTAAAAATGCTTGTTTTCATCCGCGGCGGGGCAGCAATCTATAGTTGAAAGACATGTGAAAAGCATGTGACGTATATACAATCCCAAAACATATGCACAAACAATAGATACGATCGCATATCGTACATATTTATGCCAACCATAGCGTGTAAAACGCAAATTTATATACATAACTTAAAACTGACGTGCTACCTTCAGCGCGAATAGCTTAGCAAGCTAACGCACTCAGTTCACGTACGCGAGCATAACTAAGTGGCGCAGGTTCGAGTCCCGCCAAGTTTGATTTTTTTTGTTTTTTTTCAACGTTTTTACTGTACTGCTATCTTTTCTAATGCCTTAGGTTCTAAAACAAAATAAAAGCAATATTGCGTTCAAGTACGTATGTGGGACTGTGTTTTTTGCGCAACAGTTATTAATATTTTATTTTTATTATAATTTTTTTATTTATTTCATAATATAACAAAATTAAGGATAAGGGGAACAATGGGTGCTTGATTGTGAAGGCACTCGAGAAGTGAGAAAACTCAAACCAAATAATTTATTGAGAAAAAACTGAGCATTTCACAGCCGGACCAGTTTCTTCAAGGGTAGGCCCTAGGTATGCGTGAGACTTGCTATATGACTCATCTCAAGCGTGGCAGTTGAGGGAAGGCAATATCACCGAGAAGCAGTTCCAAAATATATTTGATTGATGTTTTTTGATTCCTCCAAAATAAGGGCTGCACAATTGTGATCGAGCCAAACTAAGAATTGCGGGCACGAAGTCATCAGACAGAAAATGAATAATGTTGATTGTTTGCAAAATTGCCCTTAATAAAAGGA
>NW_023613119.1:0-46985 GCF_013339725.1 Rhipicephalus microplus
AGAACCTCGTCTTCTTCACTCGCTGCGCGTGTTCTTCGTTGTCCTCTTCGCGCTGCATATTCAATGTGGCAATATGTATGGCCGGTGTGCATGGTTCCCACAAGCTTTACAGTGCGGAATCTACAAGGAGGGCAGTTAGATCTCATTGCACCAATTCTCATGTAAACGCGGCACGAATTCATAGCTTGTATTTCTCAGTGTCCAACAAAGTTGCACCTACTTCTGCGAAGGCACGCTTCATTTTCTGGTTGCAATTTGAACGTGGAACCTGTGTAACAAACCGTTTCATCGTTACCCCCTCCCCGTACAAAGAAAACTATCATCTTCATAAAGGAGTATGTTGCACATAAATTTAGGTAAATCCTACCACTCACCAATGACCCTCTAGATATTGAGAAGGCAACAGTGAAACAAACAAACTGATATATACCACTGTAGTTTGTGCGGCCTATGCAAGAGCTAACATTATCACGGAAAGGATGGCGTCACAGAAGTCGGGTAATCGCCCCTACACACAACTTCTGCTAAATGAGAACACGACTCAACAGATGACAGCAACGCGACAACGGTGAGTCGAATACCTCCAGTACGTACAACGAGAAAACACGAGGGGTCTAAAAAGGCATCGGCAACGATTTCGCGTCGTGTCAGGGGCTATCTGTGGTCTTGGTCTTACTAGAACCTTTTTGCGCTGCGAATCGATGCATAAACATCCTACTTACACCTACCTAAAGCTAAGTAACCAAATTGCAGCATTGTAAAAACAACCAACATCACCTAAGCCCTGCAACAGCATAAAACCAGCCAGGTTACTGTTCACAATTGTCCAGTTTCAATGTTTCAACAATTGAGTGGCTCTTGGAGGCTTCATTTTTTTCTAAAGGTGAGATCAACGAGTTTTTTTTTGTTCTTTTTTTTCAATGCGCTTAGGTGCATATAGCAAAATACGTCGAGTATTGCGTCAATTACGGCACAATGTTTTCATCGGCCAAAAGTGAAGTTGCCTGCACAACAAGCGCTGTCAATAGCAACACTTTTCCGTTGTTTCGAAACAAACTAAATAGCATTTCTGGTTAAGGTAGCAGAAGATGTATTGGGAATCAGCAAAACACGCAGAAGAACATTACGCGAAAGTCACTAGGCCCCATATTTTTTATCGCGTCTCCGCCATTCTGACAGCTAGAAACCCACATTTCACACCAGGATCCATTCGTCCGCTTTTGTTTTTTGTTATTCATCTGTACTTCGTTACAATAATATCGAACGTATGTCACCGAGCTTTATTGCGGTAAGCAGCGAGATTCATCGAGCATTGCGACAGTGGATTTTTCTGTAAAAAAACTCCAATTGTAAAGTGACAGAAAGACAATTATAGCCTGATGTGAATGAGGCAATCGATTCGATAGCCGTGTCTGACTTTTTAGAAAAGTAGCTTTTCTGAAGGTCACCAGTAGGTACCCAATTGACGGGAGCGATGTAAGCCCCATTACACCACAGTGAAGCGATGTCTTCCTTGGATTCATATTAACTTTTAAATGCAATGCATTTTTCAGCGAAGTTCGGCGACTTTGAGGGTGTCTGTCTATCTATCTATCTATCTATCTATCTATCTATCTATCTATCTATCTATCTATCTATCTATCTATCTATCTCTCTCTCTCTCTTTCTATCTAGCCGCCTAGGACTTTTAGATCTCCTGGCCGTTTTGCTATATTATCTATCTATCTATCTATCTATCTATCTATGTATCTATCTATCTATCCATCTATCTATCTATTTATCTATCTTTCTATCTATCTATCTATATATCTGTCTAGCTGCCTACGACTTTTAGCTCTCTTGGCCGTTTTATTAATAGTATTGATACCAAATTTGGTATGGCATAACATGACTGCATAACCAGCATAATTAACTAGTCATAACAAGATTGTCATATGTATGTCATGAAAGCCATAACTGTCCTTTCATGGTCTTGCTGTTTTTGCAATGGATTTGTTCACATGACATGTTAAAAAACTGGTATGGTATGACCTGAATGCATGGCGAGTAGAAGTGACAAACTCTAATGTGGAAATCATGACATTGATGTTATGTAAGTCATGAGTCATGACTACATGCCACGCGCATGCTGCACTCGTGGTCGTTTCGTTAGTTTCACATATATCTAATTTGGTATTACGGGACGTGAATGCTTGATGATTATTATATGACTGGTGCAAACATGAAAGTCATGAGATGCCTGTCATGTAACAACATGACTCCACTCCACACTCATGTTGTACTCACGATCGTTTTGCTAGCTTCACATATATCTAATTTGGTATCATGGGACGTGATTGAATGCCGAAAGTATGTTACTGGTGCAAAGATGATAATCATGAGATGCGTATCATGTAACAAGATGAATACATGCCATGCTGATGATGCGCTCGCGGTCATTCGGCTAGTTTCAGATACAAAGTTTGGTATTTCGGGATGTAAATGGACGACAAAGGCACGTGACTGGTGGAAACTTGGTAATGATGAGATGCGTGTCACGTAAGAAAATGACTACATTCCACGCTCATCATGCGCTGATAGCCGTTTCGTTAGCTCCGCATATTCCAAATTTGGTATTGCGGGACGTGAACGGACGACAAAGGTATATGGAATGGAATGAAAAAACTTCATTTAATGAAAAAACGTCTATGCATGACAATCATCACATGCATGTCATGTGCCAGGATGAGTACATGCTACGCTCATAGTGCGCTCGCAGTCATTTCGCTAGCTTCGCATATACCAAATTTGTTGTTACGTGACGTTAATGGATGAAGAAGGTATATGACTGGTGGGAACATGATATTCATGACATGCGTGTGATGCAAGAGCATGACAGTATACCACGCTCATGATGCGCTCACGGCCGTTTCGCTAGCCTCACATGTACCAAATTGCGTATTGCGTGACGCATGCGGATGGCAAAAGTAATTGTTACGTCGAAACAAGATAATCAGGATATGCGTGTCAAGTGAAACATGGCTACTTGCTACGCTCCCGCTCTTGGGACTGTTTAGTCAGCTGCACATATACCAAGTGTGGTATCACGTGACTTGAATAGACGACGAAGGTAAATCACACGTCCAAACATGATAATAATGAAAAAAATAAGGTAGGCATATTTTACGTCCGCCTCATAAGGTTGTGCTGATTTTAGAGTGAGCTATCAACCTTAGTCATTCGTGCCTTGCATATCATTGACTCCCACTTTACCTGGCATCTGCCATTTTTTCCCTCTTCCTATCAAATGACCCTAAAGTGCTGCCACGCGAAGAGCTTTCTAGGCTACAGGCAATCTTTTTTCGCATGCTTCAGAGGGACACGTACCCCGTCCACTTTACCTACAGTCATCATTTTGTTATTTCAGAGCTTTTTCTGTGCTGCTACGATTGCAATGATTTTAGAGAGATGCTCGGCAGGTGGCCCTCTTTCCATGGGAAAACATCTTCAATTATCTTAAAACGATTTTCATTTCATGCTCAAGAGCCAGGCCCTCTTGCAACATCTCAACACTGCCCAGTAGGCCCACAACACGATTGTGAGGCTCGGCGTCTTCATCCCTATAACTGGGAGCGGCTCGCGGTCATCCCCCTATAAAATGCGCTGGATCCTTTCAGGACCTTAATTAAGTTTTAAAGACGATAGACTTTCTTGGGGACCATCGACGCAAAAATTTTGGTCTGTCTCTCTGTCTGTCTGTCTGTCTGTCTGTCTGTCTGTCTGTCTGTCTGTCTGTCTGTCTGTCTGTCTGTAATTTTGTCTGTTTGTCTGTCTTGAACGATACTCTGAACGGCCCTACCTATCCGCAGCACCCACCATAATTGCTCAAGTTTCAGCATTCATACTTCTGCGATTGTCAAATCAAAAGGAATTATTGTGCATATCTAATTCGCCATAACAACGCGTCAATATTCTGTATGTGTCTTTTTGCTAAAAATGTCATACGTAAGTAAATATAAGAACCGTAGCGTTTATCACGCCGCACTGACAGTGCGAAGCTTACACGAAAATGCAAGTGTTTTCAACGCTTTGCTAAGACACCACGGTGGTGGGAACTGCCCTTCTCCTTGTGTTGTACACCTTATCTGAGATAAGGTGTACACATCCGAGACGAGCGCGCCCCCCACGTGCTTTGTTTACCTATATAACTGCTATAGATAACGCTCATGTTTTACCTGCGACGTGGCTTGATGCACTCGTTCACCTCCGCTGCACTCTCGAGGCACTCTAACGCAGTGCCTCGAACATACCATTCAGCGATTTTCTTGCCCCGAAAATCAACAAACGTTTTGTTCACTCTCGTTATACGCAAGATTATCGTCTTTCGACGATATTTGCAGTGTAACATGCAGATACGGGGCCAATTTTTTTATCTATTTGTTCACAGCAGAGCTCTATGTTGAAAGTTCGTCGTGAAAGAAATATATTATCATGGATCGACACAAACTCTTTCCGTGCTCATATTCGTCTTTTGCTTCGGTTTGGCAGCTCGTTCATGAAGTTTTGTGGCGTGGGACGCAATACCTCGAACATATTGAGGGCCAAAAAAAAGCATAAAGTTAGAGAGAGATGTAAAGAGAAAGAAATAATCTTGGCTACAAAGGCTTCCCAGTGAGGTGAGACCCGAAGGCTGGAATCGTGCGCACGCAGTTAAACAGTTTTTTTTCATGGAATTTTTTCAACATAGACCAGACAGCTGGAAGCAGTTCCATACAGGCAGGAAGCTCACATAGATAGAGAGAGACGATTCAAGAGGAAGGACTCCTATGTTCACTCTGCTCGTGTAGTGACATTGTGACGAACACATAGCACCAAAGCATAGGCACTCATCTCTTCAGCTGATGTCGAGTAAAGGCTACTTACAATTACACTCTCGAACGACGTTAAAAATAAACACGTTTCCATTGCGGTAATAAATTCATCTCTACTTTCTATTTGCTCGTATACATACATCTCGTAGCTGAGTAACCACCCTAATGAGGAAGTTACTCGCTCTGTGTTTCTCTCCGACGTGCACGCATTACGTTGTACATTGTAGTACATTGTACCAAGTGTGTTGGAAAAGGACGTTAGGATGAGCAGGAAAGAGGAACTAGCATAGAGAAATATAAGGAGAAATGATAAGGGAAAAAGAACTAGATGAACAGAACGGCAAGAAAGAGGCAGAAAGATAGAAACAATCTAAGGCGAAAACAGAGAAATTGATCGAGAAACAATGAAATTAATGGAAAAATTATTGAAAGATAGCTGTTCTCAGACATAAATATGCAGAAATACGCTTGCTGATTGTGAAAGAGGTAGGGCACTTCGCAAATGTGAAAATACGCATTCTGGGCATCATTTCTCACTCATATACTTCATACTATGGAGCTTTGCAGACACTTAGCACCACCTGTCGGTGCAGGTTTGGTTAGGGCAAAGCCAGGTTTCCACGCATAGTTTTCTGCACAACTAGGTGCAACTAGCTTGTGCGAAACAATTAAGCTGAATATTAGGCGTGTTTGCGCATCTGGCACTAGAAAAAGAACTACGAATTTCACTCCGCTATAGTCAAGTGCGTCAGCAAACATCCTTGTCTTCACTGGCCAGAACGACAGCGAAAACAAAAGCAGACGCAACAGCTCCGCGCTATACAGAGATATGAGTCAACGCAACTGTTACGTCGTCAATTTCCATGGATGTAAAAGACTTCAGCTTTACCAATATCCGTAGTTTACGCGAAGCAAAAGGGTGAGAGCGCTGCATACGCGGGCCGTTGCGAACGTGTTTGCTAAGCCAATTACTCGCGTTGTGCACAGCCGGTCACACGATAAAGTGCAATAATGTAGGCCTTTTGCTATTGTTTTAAGTAGCCTTGACGAAGAACCGTAGTAGCTTTACTATTGAGCTCGACAGAGCCTCGGGCGCTGGTGCCTGCCGTGCAATAGTGGCGAGTGCGATAAATATCCCACACGCCGCGACCACCAACAATATGAAGCGGGCGCCACCACACAGCATTGTGCACGTAAGAGGCTCTAAGTACGGCTTTGGCGTAGCAAATATAAACACGTGCCTCGTACAGGTAAATAACAAAATATTGTTCGTGACCACAATCAGATTTTTCTAACGTTGGCCTCCGCGATTGCCGGAGTTATCTCGGAGGCCTCGGATCTGGCTTTCGTTGTACGCCATGATAAATGAACGTGCATGTATCCCCAATTGCGGTATATACAAACAGAAGCCAACGGTTCACATATCATTCTAGGATGCGTAATAAAATAGTGTAATGGTCAGGAAGCGATAGATGAATTGAGAATGCAACTGCACAGGCGGAAATGGCCACCAGGCTATTCGTGCAGGATAAAGCACGCTTCATACGGTAAATCGTAAGAGATATTGCTCGTATACAGTATATCGCTTTGTCATGCTGTCTATGAAAAATATTTAACGGGTTTAGCTGTTACAGAACGCACGTTGGAGTACTTGCCTGGAACTAGATGTCATGCAATGCTCGCTTGCACCTGAATTGCGAGTTACATTACAGCCACCGTGGTGTTTTCCAGGGTGGCGTGCATAGCCCTGTGCTATTCAACCTGGCGCTAATCGCTCTCCATGAGCATCTGCCAAGTACTGTCAGATTGCGAATGTACGTGGACGACATCTGCATTTTGACGTCTGAAGTAAAACGTCTACAGCTGCGAGAGCGAATTCAGAGAGCTGCCACTCAAGCTGATATTTACCTCCGTAAATAAGGACTAGTAATTTCCTCTGAGAAATGTGCACTTGTGGAATTTAAGCGCTAACGAATGCAGAACTACAGCGTTCTCATAAACAGCGAAAGGATACTTTACCTGCGATCATACAAGTTCCTAGGTCTTATAATTGACGGCGGCCTCTCATGGAGCCCCCATGTATCATACGTAAAAAGGCGGCTGACAGACATCTGCCATTTGTTCAAGTTCTTCACTGGAAAGAACCAAGAAATCTTCACAGCCGCTATATTGCGAATATAAAGGGAACATACCAAGGTAGGTCACAATGAATAAATTCAAGATATTTCACGCAACAACATCAACGGCAGCAGAATGGGCAGCCCTTCGTACCGGGTTGAAATTTGTCAATGATCAACCCACACGCAAGGGGACAATTTTCTGCGACCCGATGTCGGCACTGCAGTCTCTACTACCAGTCTTACGCCAATGACCACACGAGCAGCTGGTACTAGAGAGAGCAGAGGTTATACACCACCTGACTAAGAAAGGGCACCAAATTACATTTCAGAGGTTACCCAGTCACTTCGAAATCATCGGCAGTAAATGGGCTGATCAAGCTGCCCGCTCAGCCCACGCAGAAAACCATGAACTGCAACTGCCAATTTTTAGGATAGATGCTGCACGAAAGCTCCACTGGCTTGCTGACCAGCAAACCACATCACAATAAAATCGGCCGCTCTTCAAGCATGCCCGACTGTACTCGCTTGATCCAACGTTAAGTCTTCGAGTCCCGTCGAGGCATTGCCTAGCAGAGTAGACCCTTTTATGTCGGCTTTGGTTGGGCGTTGCGTTTACCAATGCCCACACTTTCCGCATCGGGATGGCCGACACGGCAGCCTGTGGCCACTGTGGCCAAGAAGAAACCATCTAACATATCTTTTGTGGCTGCCTAGAGTATAGTAGACAACGACTATGCCTTCGCAAAGAACTCAGCAAATTAGTTAATGAACCTCTGTCGGAGGAAATTATTTTCCAATATCACAAAAGGCAAGTTCACAGAAGAAGGCCCCGAAAGCGCCACTGCACGTTTTGCGATCGACCGGACTTTCTGAACGGTTGTAGCGCCCTTCCTCTATGTGTTTTAGTTTTCTCATGAGTGCATGTGCGTGTTTTCTTTCTATCTACCTCCTCTTTCTCACCCTAATTTCCCACCCCAGTGCTGGGTAGTAAGCCGGATGCCAATATCTGGTTAACCACCCGGCCTTTCTTTTTTTATATCTCTACAAGAGACCTGTCTACAAGCTGCCGTAGATACCATCGAATGCTTTCTCAGAAACTGCGGTGTCTGATGTGAACTCGAGAAATCCGAGCACCTCGACCTCAAAGCGAGAACAAGAGGCAGACCCCCTCTATACGACGAGCCGGACCCTAGCGTAACGCTGAAAGGGACCTTATTTCCAAAAGTCGAGACCCTGCGAGCGCTTGGAGTTCACATCTACAAGGATGGATCGGGAGCTGCCACCATAGCGAGACTCCAACGGACACTATAACAACTCACGCACCTCGTCAAGAGGATCGAGAATCAACGAAACGGACTCAAAGAGCGCCACACGCAACGTATAACGCAAGCTCTGTTCACCAGCCGCATTACGTACGGCACGCCGTACCTGAATTTGACAACAGCTGAAATTGAAAAACTTATTATCATGATAAGAAAGACCACCAAAGTAGCCCTGGGACTTCTCCCAATGGCCTCTACCACAGGTCTCCTAAAGATGGGCGTCCACAACACGTGGCAAGAGCTAATCGAAGCGCATAAGAAAAGTCAGCTGAAGAGGTTCAAGCTGACGACCACGGGGAGGTCGGTGCTCCGGTACCTCAACTACAGCGACACGTTAATCGCCAATTCAGACCAGAAAAAGCGAATCCCGCTGTGCGTTCGAGAGACGCTGGCCATCGCACCTATTCCACGCAACATGCATCCTACTTCCCACAAAAGTAAACGCAAGGCTAGAGCTGACGCTATTCAGCGAAAGTTCAAGCAAGACCCGGACGCCCGCTACACTGACGCGGCCAAGTATCCGCATAAAAACGCGTATGCTGTCAGCGTCGTAGATTCTCGAGGCCGAGAATTAGCGTCGGCCACGGTCAACGCACTCAATTCAGACGCAGCAGAAGAATCGGATATCGCTCTAGCAACCATAATATGTACAGACGCCGCGGTGACTTTCACCGACTCGCAAGCCGCCTGCAGTAATTTTGCTAAGGGTCATATCTCAGCCACTGCCATCAATATTATGAAACGGCGAGGCACTCCACTCCCATACACTTGTATATTATGGGTGCCAGGACACGAGGGTCTGCAGGGAAATGAAGCGGCCCACGCCGCTGTCCGCGAGCACGTCAGCCTGGCTGCCCCCTGCCCACAGGACATTCGACCCATCGTTGAAGAGACGGAAGTTGTTCAAAACACCTACTCGTCGTTACTCCAGCATTACAGGCTGGAGCGACGAGTATACCCTCCACCACACCAAAAACTGAAAAAAGAGGAAAGCGTGATATTGCGACACCTGCAAAGCAGCACGTACACATTGAGTCGTAATGCACCGTCTCTACCCAACGAGATATAGCTATGTGTGCCCGCTCTGCAGCGTACCGGACACCCTGGCACACTTGCTTTTTGCATGCCAGTGTATTGTCAGACGTAATCTGCAACAACACACGAATTATAATGAAGCAGAATGGACGAACGAAGACCTAACCGAAACGTGGGAGGTGAACCTCGCCCTCGAAGACCTAGAAGACCAACAACAACTCGTCGCTAGGGCCAAGAGGGCAGTAAAAGCCAGAGGGTTCTTAGACTAAGGAGCCCTCCCACCTCAGGGTGGCATTGCTCGGGGCACTGTTGCAAAAATAAACGTTCACCTCCTCCTCCTCCTCTCTCTTCTTCATTTTCTGTGATGATGAGTCATGACAACAGCGCAGTATATTTTCTTCTGACAGCGGCTGGCCATCTAACTTGTTTATTGTATCAGAAAGGTATTGTCTTTTTAGGTTATATTCGGGGCAGTAACACAGGGCGTGTCGAATTGGCTCTTCATCTCCGCAGTGTGCACAAGCAGCGGTGTCGGCCATCCTTATGCGGAACGCGTACGCCCGGGTGAATGCGACGCCCAACCATAGTCTGCACAAAGCAGTAGCGTCCCCTCGTCAAAGTTTTGTTGGAAACCATAAGGTTAACGAAGAATCAAGGGATCATAATCTTGCATGCGTAGAAAGAGGCTTATACCAAAGTTACATCAAAGGTAGGTTATTTGTCATAGGGGTTGTTTACTGACTGCCTTCTGGTTTTCTGACTTTCTTCAAATTGTTTGATTCACTACCACATCAGTTTGCCTTGTCCCTAGTACTAGTCGTTATTTTTGGTTACACTATTATTAGCCTTCTTCAAACCAGTCCAACAGTTGTGCAGTTTTCTAGTATTATAGGCTCATGTGAATTCCCTAATGTTAATGATTTACTCACTTGTATTGCACCATCTAGCGAATCTTTAATTTATGTGTGTTTACTTACGTCACATGGCACTTTTACTAGAACTGGTGTTCTCAGGTGTCACCTCAATGATTATTTGCCTTCGTATTGTACGATGCCCAAATCATCGGTTCATTTCCTTGGGCAGTCTACAACTGCAACACTTTCACGGGTCATAACCACCGACATAATGTAAAAGTTTCATGAGTGATTGTCAGCAGTTATTTAGACACAGCTATTAAAAGACCAAAATTAATCAAATGCGTGATAAGGCGCATTTTTAGACAAAAGAGGTGAATTATATTATTAAACTTTCCCCGTATTACTACGACGTTAGTGCAAAAGAAGCTAGAAAACCTTGGATAAATTACCTACGTTAAAACGCATATTGGAACGCGACAGGCATTTTAAACGGTTTTTATTATCGAGAGAAATAGAAGCCTTTGATAAGTGAAGCTTTTTAAAAACAAGTTAGGAATGAATGTAAAAAAATCAAAACATCAACACTACGCAAAACATTTGCTGAAGTACGTTTTGATTCTCTGGAAACATGTTCTACTCTAAAAAGCAGTTTCAAAATATTCGCAGACTACTTTACTCACTCAAACTGTCTTGGGTGACCATATTTATAATACTGGAAAAGATCTCACCAATCAACTTGTTTCAGTCTTCCTCACATCAAGGGTCATTTAAGTCAGAGAAACGTTCAAAGAGTGCTGACCTATATTCAAAACTTGCGTGCCTAGCAACTTGTTTGCAGATCAAACTTTGCCAGGTGAAATCCTAACGATCATGCTAAGCTGTAAAGCACAACTGTTCCGCAGGCTTTGATGGCATCAAGGTACCGCCTATAAAAGCTGTTGCCGATAGCTTGAGTGTAGTATTATTTGATATAGAAAATACTATTTTGCCTACTGGAGTATTTGCTGATGAAATTATAATCACTATAACTGCTTTATGGTAATAAAGAGGATCAAATGACGATTTTATCAACTAGCGGCCTGTATCTCTACTGCCGTGTTTTTCGAAAATAGCAGAGAATGTCAGCCATTCAAAATTCGCAAAATATTTACACAAGCATCACCTGCTATCGCCTCATCACTAAGGCTTCTGAAAAAGTAAATCAACTTAAAGTGCGCTACTTTGTATCAAGCAAAAATTACCATCTACTAAGGAAAATCATTTAGATACGTTAGGCATATTTTTAGACGTTATAAAGTCATTTGATTCTACCAAACACGATATTCCTTTTACTGAATTGCAAAGGAATCGAATACGTGGTAATTCTTACAACAATCAAAAGTTCCTTCTAAATCGAGCTCAGTTTGTTGGTAATCATGGCACAAAACCTGATTTGCAATATATTAGGTACGGTGTCCCCCGGGGGTCAATTTGAGGCTTCCCATTGTATGTCTTTGCATTAATAATATAGTTTTCAAGCCATCCACTCTAAATGTAGTTTTTTATGCAGATAATGCGAGCGTGTTCTATTCTTTTACTAACATGGCTACACTCGTACCATTAGTAAACGCCTGTTCCCATAACCCATCAGATTTGATATATATTATTCGTCTACAATCAATTGTTCGTAAAACAAAGTTGTTGGTATTTCACGCCATTAACAAACTGGTGGCATTGGATGATACCAATACACATAGATATGAACATATCGAGCGCGTTGCACATTACAATTTTTGGAGTATTCAGTTTCAGAAAATCCTTCTGGGTAATAAGCACGTAGAGTACATAGGACTCAGTATATCACAAAGAATAGGTGGAGTAAATAAATAACGTCTCATTGCCTACTTATCTTAAACGACAGCTTTACTTTTGCTTCATACATTCTGGAATTATTTACCGCATTCTTCTTTGGGGAGTTACATCCCTAAACAATTGCAGCACGTTTCTCTTTATACAAAAAAACCCCTCCGCTTTGTTCATTGCTTATATCGTGAACACTCAGCCTCCTATTTTTCGTAAACTGTATTTCCCGCATTCATACGATCCATGCTAACCGAATCTCCTAGAACATTTATTCTCAATACACAGCAGATTCTGGAGTGTTTATACCTACCTACAGCAACACTTTCGCTATGTATTCCTTCATAAGATTTGCATTATACATGTCAAAAACCAGAAAAATTTGTGCTATAAAGTTAATAAATTGGTCAATTCTAAACCCTCTAAGTACTCATCAAGATTTGCCGCGGGTGTTCGTAACGACATCGCGCGAAATTAGAAAGAAGACTTGCACAAAGGACATGGTGGGGCTCGAACCCGGGTACGCTTGGTGCCAGCCCAGTATTCTGCAACTGAGCTACGCCGGTGTTTCTGGCTAGTCAACAAACTTGTCTTAGGCAGGTTTGATGTCGAGAAAGCAATCGCGCTAATACGACGTATAAAGCGTTTTCAAGCAGCGAAAGAACCAGTCGTCGCACAATGCGAATAGCGCAACGAGTGGGCCGTTCAATGCTCCAACCAATTACAAAAGTTTGTTCTTGTTCTTTTATTAACTGTGCCGCATACCCACTTTAGCCATAATTCCGCATCGTCGTCAGCCACTGCATAAACAATTGGCACAAATCTCCTTGTAAGTGTTTAGCGGATACCACGCTTCTCAAAAGAATGACAAAAAAAGCATAGAGAATGCTCGGCTACTACCTAAACAATTTTCTTATTAATGCCATAGTGGGTATCAAGCACGTACATTTGCAGTAGTTACCCGTGTGGGTGTTTTGAAAGGGCTCGAAAAGACCACTCGCCTAGCTTTCGCTGTGACTGTGTTGCGCCTTCCACGCAGGCCTGGCGTTTTTATTGGAGTCGGACGTTCGCAAAGTGTCATAATCGCAGTCGTTGAACGTCTCCCTATTCAGAGGTTCAATAATTGTCTATCATATACTTCCTTATTGACTGTAATATTTGCCATTTAGCACCATCACCGACATTAAATTAGTAACCTAATTATGCAATTGTTTCTGTGATATTTATTATGTATCTTGTAATGAGTTATATTCCCAATTGTGTGTTATGCAATGTGATCTTTGCTTGAATTTCATTGATATTGTTCATTTGAAATACTAATATGGCGTAGTATGTACCCAACACATGTGAATAGCTGTGCAGTGAATGCTTGTTTGGTGCTGCAGGCCTAGTAAGGTGACGTTTCTTGTAACGTCAACGTTAGTCACAAGCACCATGATAATCTTGTATTGTTGCACAAATGAATAAAAATAACCTGGCACACCCTGTCTTCACAACAGGCTTGCGAAAACTAAGGGAGAAATTTTATGGCAAGAATTTTTAAACAAATGACACTCTTACTTCGGCAAACATTTTGATTGGAGGACAAAGAACTAAGACACAGATTATTTGCTTACACAATAGATGCAGAAGAATAAAATTCACTTTAGTAAGCAAACAAGTTACCTTGCCAATGGTTTTATTATACAGTAAAGGTCAATGTAAAATAAAAAAAAATTCACAGTACAGCCCCATAGTGATTAAGATGAGTAAGACAAAGCGTCCATCAGTCCATCATTTGACAACTTCAAAAAGCAGCTGTCGCTGCACTGATCCAACCCACCAACTACAGCAGAGCAGTGTAGCATCCGTGACATTATGCCAGATTATGGTAAAGTGAGTGCTAAGAATATTCAGTGCTAATAGGTTGGGTAATAAACAATATCAAACTAACGTGACGCTTGAACAGGTGTCTTTCTGGCTTTTTCCGCCACTTTAAGCATTTTGAAGTCATTAATATTATAAGGGCCAGAATAGGAAATAGATGCATACGCAACAATAAACCCATAATTGAAAACATGGAACCAGTCAATTCGATTGCATATAGCTATGCGCATAACTGCGTTATCACTCCGAGGAAAATCTGTCTAGGATGCAACGCGAAAGCCTTGGGGATGCCACACCTGCGAGGTATATTGCAAAGTTAGGCCATATATACTGCATGTTTCATGGGTTATTTTTCAAAACATTATTCCCGGTCTGTCCACACGGAAAGAGACAATAATAAGAGAACGAGCGGTCCTGTGAAAATGATATAGCAATATAAATCTTTTTTTCGACATGTTTAAATGCGAAGAATTGACATCAAATATATTGACAAGCTCTTTTAAATAGCGTTGTCACGTCTATTGAAACTAATACTTAGATTTTTTGTTTGAAATCGACCAAACAAGTTCTGCAGTTTTCACTCTGTCTCACTTTTTCACGCTGATTCTTTAAATGTGTGTCTACTTCTGGGCTCTGATGTAGGCCAGGAGGATCTAATCATTGCTCAAAAGTTTTGTGCTACTTTGACAAATAAAAGTTTCATGGTATTCTTCTATATTGGTTTCCCGCCACAAAAAGGGAAGGCCTTACATGTTGGGGAAGATTGCTTTCGTATTAACGCCTCACTTCTAATGTCAGCGGTATTTTTGGTAAACGAACAAAAATATTTAAGGATATGTGTTGGTTTACGATTGCCTAATTCACGAAGGTAATGTGATGTACTGTTCGTTACCGTGTTATGGGTCTGATAAAACAATCCAGAATCTCTCACGAGTTTTTCTGGAAATCTTCCTGCACAAACAAGTGATGACAAACTGATACCATAGGGGTGAGCTTGGTCGTCAGTAGTAAAAGTATTGTTTCCTCTCCATATATATATATATATATATATATATATATATATATATATATATATATATATATATATATATATATATATATATATATATATATATATGTGTGTGTGTGTGTGTGTGTGTGTGTGTGTGTGTGTGTGTGTGTGTGTGTGTGTATGACGCATTAACAAGGTGATTCTAGGAGAAGCCGACGAAGAGGAAATGCGCGTGCATTAGAATAAACGCATGGCACCTGGACCACAACGTGTCTCCATTTTGTAGGGTCACACAAGTCGATGGGATCAACCTCATCAACGTGCCATCGCTAAGCCAAAATCTCCGCTCAACATACAGAAGTTCAAGGGAACACCAGAAGACGTCCCTATTAACAAGTGGCTTCTTCTTTTCGACATGAAGGCAGTGGAGGCGTCATGGACTCACCGCAATCGGGTCAGTCACTTCAGCGAACACATTGAAGGGGAGGCGTTCAAGTGGTATCTGACAGAGATTTTCGGCAACGGCGAGACAACTTGGGACGATATCAAGCGTGGCATGCAAGCCCGCTTTGCTATGACTGACGGAGATGTCTTCCGTCTCTTCATTCACTACCGACTGGAAAGAGGGCAGGCCATCAAGGACTACTACGACGAGAAAAAGCGACTGGGTTCTTTGGCTGACCTGAAAGAGTGCCACATCATTTCTGGACTGACTGATGGCGTTCCTCCTGATGTGCAACTGGCGCTCGCCTGACTGTCTTTCAACTCGTCATTAGAATGGCTCACCGCTGCTCAACGGGTCGAGACATCTTTAAAACAGGTGAGAGGAGTTTCCTTTACTCGTAACGCTAGTATCGCATCAAGAGCTCCACGTCTCTTCAGCAGACCGCAGCAACCAACAATAACTCCTCAACCGCGTGCCCCGCAAAACAAATGTGTATACTGCTCAGCTGCTGGTTTCCCACGACAGTTTCACTGGCACAACGAATTTCCGCGCCATGGCAATGTGTCCGCTATTGATACTGAACGGGGAAACGAGGAGGGCGACCCAGAGTTTCATTAATACACTTCAGTGCTCTCATCAACGGAAAGCCAGTAAATGCAATTCTCGATACAGGAGCAACAATTACTTGTATCAGCGAGGATGTGTACAAACAGCTAAAACTTCAGTTGATGAGAGACTCCAGCGTCATGATCCAGCAAGTTGCATCAAGAATTCGAACTTTGGGGCGCGTAAACATTCAGTTACAAATTGGGAACTTCATAAATAATGTTTATGCACATGTGCCGCGAGGCATGAGAACGCAATTAATTCTTGACCTAGACAGCGCTTCATACTTCAATCTTTCTGTAAATCTGGAAAGCAAGTCAGTGACACAAGCACATGAGAACACGAACCTTCCGCATCACAATGAAAAAAAAACCATTCAAGCCCCGCTGATGCGAACCCTGACATCAGAAAACTTATCAGAGCACGAGTCTGTGGCACTCGACTTTCTTTTAAGCAAGTATGACGAGATATTTTCAAAATCTCAGACAGATAATGGGTGCATCACTACTGAGAAACAGAGGATCGCACTTACCAATGCTGTCCCTATTCGTCTAGCACCATACCGACGTTCACAGGCAGACAAAGTGGAGATCAACAAACAAGTTAACGCCCTCCTCAAGCAAGGTGCTGTGAGGCCTCCATTATCGCCCTGCGCCGCACCTGTCATTTTAGCAGAAAAGAAAGGTGAAGGACGCACTCGTCTATGTATTGACTACCGGAAACTCAATGCCTTAACGGTACCCGACTTTCAACCAATTCCACATATAGATGATATTGTTGACCACTTGGGAAAGGCAGAGTTTTTCACTACGTTGGACGTAACGTCGGGATACTGGCATGTGCAAATGCATCCTGACGTTGTTCACAAAACAGCATTTGTCACGCCTGATGGTCATTTTGAGTGGTCGGTAATGCCGTTTGGGTTGAAGAACGCTCCAGCTACATTTGCTAGAGCCATGAAATCAATAATAGCGAAACATCAGCTCACCAATGTTAATAATCACTTTGACGATGTGGTCGTATACTCCGAGTTATTTAATGATCATATACAACACCTTGAGGCGCTATTGAAAGCTCTCAAAATCAAGAACGTAAAACTCAAACAAAAAAAGTGCCAATTTGCACGCTGCAGCATTGAATACCTGGGACACAAAATTTCACAAGGAACAGTGACACCTAAGCAAATTAATGTGGCTGCTATACTCAAATTTCCGACACTAAAACGAGAAAAAGATCTCCAGCCTTTTCTGGGCACTGTAAACACTTACCGTCAGTACATCCCCCACTTCAGCGATATCGCTCTTCCACTCACAAAACTCTTCCACAAAGGCAGCAAGTGGGTGTGGACAGAAGCATGCGAGCAAGCCTTTCGTGAACTGAAGGAGCGGATAACTGAAGAACCGGTGCTTCGCATATACGACCCTTCGAGACCATGTACTGTGTACTGTGATGCATCTGGCGAAGGCATCGGTGCAGTGCTGAAGCAACCTTATGACAAAGGCAAAGAACATCCTGTTGCTTACTATTCCCGCAAACTACTTAAGCACGAGGTGAACTATGCTATTACAAAAACAGAATGTCTTGCCAATGTAGATGCCATTGATAAATGGCATTGCTACCTTCATGGAAAGTCATTCACTGTTGTAACAGATCACTCTGCACTCCAGTGGCTGAAGAATGTTAAAAACCTTCAAGGTCGTCTTTTTCGGTGGTCTTTGAAACTGTCAATGTATGGTGTTACATCAAACATCGAAAGGGCGCAAGTAATGTCGAAGCAGATGCGCTCTCCAGAGCCCCAATAGTTAATCTTCTATCACACGACGACCTTCAACGATGCATTTGGCGTGTAGCGACACCATGGACCCGAGCTAACGGGGGAGTTTCGGCTCCCTCCCACGCCTAGCCATGCGTGGCTTTGCCGTGTCCGGGGAAAAGGGGATCCTGGGGGTTGAGCCAATGCTGGGTGATTGGACCTTTAAGGCCCCCCGGCCGAGGCAACACACCCCTTTGGCCCCGGCTTCACGTAGACGGCACCCCTGGGCTGACCCACCCAGGGGAAATCGGCAGTCGCCTTTTCCTATTACTCTCTTCCTACATCTTCGTCTTTATCTCTCACTTTTTATCTGTCCTGTCATCTTCTCTTTTCCGTTTACTTCCGAATTTCCTGGCGGTGAGGGTTAACTCTGTGTAGTTACCCAACCTTGGGTAGTTATATTCGGTTATAGCGGTGATGCATGGCTGGCCTCTCCAAGTGTTCACTAGTCAACCTTGTAGCGTCCCCTTGTTGGGCTCGGTGGTGGGTAGCCACCATCGCCGCCGAACTTTATAGTATTTTTATGGCAAAAGCTTTTTCCCTCCTTTCTGATCGCTCCCTAAAAAGGTGGCGCACCGAAGATACTTTCCTGCCTAACGCACCAAAGCCGACATTCCCAAAGTACCATGCAATCCACAGTCAAAACGAAAACAAGGCAGTCCGAGCCATTTCACCTTTTCTCGTTTCCAAAACTCTCACAGAAGCAATAGGCCCACGTTATAAAGTGACAAAGATGGGAAGTGGCGATCTTCTTTTGGAGGTTCGTGACAAAGATCAGTATGAAAAGCTGTCTAAGCTTGTAGCCTTTGGAGAAACCCCTGTTTCGGTGGGCCCACACAGGTCCATGAACACTGTCCGTGGCGTAATGTCTGGTGATGATCTTACTGAGCTTTCTGAAAGTGAGCTGCTCGAAGGTTGGCAGGACCAAAACGTGGTCAAAGTCCAACGAATAACAATAAGGCGCCACAACAAACTGACCCCTACAAAACACGTAATAATTACCTTCGGAACAAGTGACCTACCAGAATCAATCAAAACCGGCTATTGTAAGCTCCGTGTAAGACCATACATTCCCAACCCTCGTCGATGTTTCAAGTGCCAACGTTTCGGTCATGGATCGCAGAGTAGCAGAGGGCGTGCCACTTGCGCAAAGTGCGCATCCATTCAACACATATCGGACAACTGCACCTCAGAAACAACTCATTGTTCGAACTGTGAAGGAGATCACGCTGCCTACTCACGATCATGCCCCGCATGGAAAAAAGAGAAACAAATAGTAGAGCTTAAGGTTAAATTCAATCTCACATTCCAAGAAGCACGCCAACGTTTCGCAATACAGAGCCCATCTTATCCCTCCTTTGCAGATGTGACGCGCCAGGGCGCCGCGCCACATGCCTCGGCACCCGCGAATGTCACACAGTGTGTGGCCGCGGTCGTGCCGCCAGCGCCCCCAGCTGGAGCAGCCTGTACTGCTCCGCCACCTGACAAACAGGGCCGGCAGACCCCGGTGTCTGCCGAACCTGGGACCACTGCAGGCGCAGTTAGGTCCAAAAGTTCAGTGAATGTGCCTGCCCAGCAGGCACCATCCACCACCTCACAAGAGGTGATGGATACAAGTCCCACTCCTTCGGCGCCTCCGACGCCGAAGGCTAGGCGCAACTCCTTGGAGCGCGCCAAAAAAGAAAAACCTCGAATCACAGGGCCCTCAAAAGGCCCTGTAAACTAACGCAACACCTCTGTACACACTGCACCACACTACATTAAAATGACACAACTTCTACAGTGGAACGTCAGAGGACTGTTGAGAAACCTCGACGAAATTCATGAACTTTTACACAAACATACACCTAAGGTGCTGTGCGTACAAAAGACACACCTGAAACCTAAACACACCAACCTTTTACGTCATTACGTTATCTTTCGAAAAGACCGGAATGATGCCAATGTGCCATCCGGTGGTGTTGCCATTATAGTCAATCGAGGGATTGCATGCACACACCTACCACTACAAACATCCCTTGATGCGGTGGCTGTTCGAGCAGTTCCTTTGAATAAGCTCGTCACCATCTGCTCTCTCTACATACCTCCACAACACCGTCTTGAAAAACATGAATTCGAGTCCCTCATAGAGGAACTTCCAGAACCTTATATCCTCCTTGGAGATTTCAATGCACATAGCAACCTATGGGGTGACTCTCGCTGCGATGCTCGAGGTCGCCTGATTGAACTGCTCCTTTTTTCTTCCGGTGCGTGCCTGCTGAATCGGAAAGAGCCAACATATTACAACATCACTAACAAAACCTACTCAGCAATAGACCTCACCATAATATCCCCATCACTCCTGCCTCTACTTAAATGGGAAGTCAATAATGATCCATATGGTAGTGACCATTTTCCTATCCTTATCAGCACATCAATAACAAATACATGTCCTGCACAAGTTCCCAAATAGCTCACCGACAAAGCTGATTAAGAAAAGTTTCAAAAAATGACTTTATTATCTTGGACTGACATGGCGGCATTGAGCATAGAAGATGCTGTATGCTACTTTACAGCTTTCCTGGTTGATGCAGCAACAAAATGTATTCCCCAATCATGTGTACCGTCAAGCAAACGACGAGTACCATGGTGGAATAATGAGTGCCGTGATGCTCGAAAAAAACAAAATAAGGCATGGAGGTTGCTTAGAGACTCGCCCACAGCCGAGAATCTTGTAATTTTTAAGAACGTCAAGTCGCAAGCAAGCAGGACGCACCGACAGGCGAGAAGAGAAAGTTGGCACAAATTTGTATCGGGCATTAACTCATACACAGATGAGTCGAGAGTCTGGAGCATGGTTGGTAAGGTGGCAGGACGAAGAGCACATTCGCTTCCTCTAGTGAACACACAAGGGGAGAATTTTGAAGACCAGGCAAACACTCTCGGAGCGCACTTTGAACAGGTCTCCAGCTCAACACACTATAGTGAAGTGTTCCGACGATACAAAACCGCAACAGAAAAACAGAGATTAGAGCGCAAGCCCAGAACACATGAGGCATACAACGAACGTTTCTGTTTGGCTGAACTGCAGGCCTCACTTGCCTGCTGCAATCAATCTGCGCCAGGCCCGGACCATGTGGCATATGAAATGTTAAAACACCTGCCCACTGAAACCCAGAAAGCTCTCCTCTCTCTGTATAATGCGATATGGTCTTCTGGCGAGCTACGCTCAGCCTGCAAGGAAGCTATCATTATCCCAATCCTAAAACAAGGCAAGGACCCGGCCTCAGTTTCCAGCTACAGGCCAATAGCATTAACCAGCTGTATTTGCAAAGTCTTTGAAAAAATTATTAACAGGCGCCTGATGCACTTCCTTCAAATTAGTGGCCTACTTGACCCATACCAGTGTGGGTTTCGAGAAGCTTGGTTCACCAATGACCACCTTGTCCGTATCGAAGCACAAATTCGCGACGCTTTTGTTCATCGGCAATTTTTTCTTTCTCTGTTCCTCGATATGGAAGAGGCATATGACACTGCATAGCGCTTCAGCATATTGCGAGACCTGTCACATTTAGGTGTGCGGGGTAGAATGCTGACAGTTATCGAAAGCTACCTGTCCAACCGTACATTCCGTGTCCCAGTTAGCACTGTCTTATCTCAAGTATTTGTCCAAGAAACAGGAGTGCCACAAGGAGGTGTATTGAGCTGCACACTTTTCATAGTTAAAATGAATTCCTTGCACCTGTTTCTCCCACGAAGTATTTTTTACTGCATATATGTCGATTATGTGCAGATTGGTTACAAATCGTGCAACATCTCAATGTGCCAACGTCAAGTTCAACTAGGGTTGAACAAGGTATCTCAATGGGCAAACGAGAATGGTTTTATACTCAATGCGCAAAAGAGCACTTGT
Source organism: Rhipicephalus microplus (assembly GCF_013339725.1). NCBI lineage: Eukaryota > Metazoa > Arthropoda > Arachnida > Ixodida > Ixodidae > Rhipicephalus > Rhipicephalus microplus. Next base: position 21,637 of record NW_023613119.1, read on the forward strand.
GTCTTGTTCAGCCGAAAGAAGGGCCTCCATCCTGATCCCGACATTGACCTGCATGGTCAACCTCTGTCAGTGAAGACCGAGCACAAGTTTCTTGGTCTCATATTAGACACTAAGCTAATCTTCATCCCACACATGAAGTATTTAAGGGACCGGTGCTTAAAGACCATGAACATTTTGAAAGTGTTGTCACACACTACATGGGGTAGCGACAGGAAATGTTTAATTAACTTATATAAAAGCCTCGTACGCACACGCCTAGATTACGGTGCTATAATCTATCAGTCGGCAACACCATCAGCCTTGAAAATTCTCGAACCTGTCCACCATCTAGGCATTCGCCTCTCTACAGGTGCTTTCCGCACCAGCCCTGTGGAGAGCCTGTATGTGGATTCGAATGAATTGTCGCTCCACATACAAAGATGTTCCTTGTCCTTTTTGTACTTTTTGAAGGTGAAGGCAGACAAGAAACATCCTTCCCGTTTCACAATTAAAGATTTGTCTTTTTCTGGCTTGTTCGAGAACCGTCCTTCGTTTAGGCAGCCCTACGCGCTGCGTGTAAGAAGCCTGGCTGAAGAAACAGGTGTGCCTCTTCTTGAACCCAGTTTGATGGCTCCTGCAACATATCTGCCACCGTGGCAGTGGCAGCTTATAGACTGTGATGTTTCTTTTGTTGATGTCACAAATCACGCACCACTTTCACACATACATACATACTTTTTAGAACTACAACATAAATACACATGCCCTGAGTTCTTTACTCATGCGTCAAAGTCAAACACTTCTGTGTCATATGCAGCGGTAGGCCAATCCTTTTCCGAGGCCGGCATTCTTCATCCTAATGCAAGCATCTTCACAGGAGAAGCTTACGCAATACTGGCGGTCGTAAAACACATTAAACAGATAAAATTACAAAAGGCGGTAATATACACAGATTCCCTAAGCGTGGTCAAAGCCCTGAAAACTCCTAAAAAACACAAGAACCCCGTGCTGGTGTCACTTTACTCACTTCTGTGCACACTCTACACATCAAAACAGCATGTCGTTGTCTGCTGGGTTCCAGGGCACCGTGAAATACAAGGGAACGTTTTGGCCGACAATCCGGCTGCTTGCGCCAATGTCACTACTGCCAGTGCATCAATACCAGTTCCTGCACTTGACTTAAAACCTTTTATAAAACGAAAGCTCAGGGGGTATTGGCAGAGCAAGTGGGATAAACACACAGATAATAAACTCCATGCTATTAAGCCGCAACTACGTTATTGGCCGCCACTATCAAAATCACGACCCACAGAGATAATACTAACAAGGCTTAGAACAGGACACACACATTCTACACATTCATTTCTTCTGTCTACCGGAGATCCATCATATTGTGAGAGATGTGGAGAGCCCCTTACGGTTCTCCACATTCTTGTCCAGTGCAATGAGCTAGATGCTCTAAGAAAAAAGCACTTTTTACTGCCCTACCGACAGCAGCTCCCTCTACACCCTGGGATGCTAATCGGTAGGGATCCGCTTTTTAAACTGCAAACACTTTTTACGTTTTTAAAAGATGTGCAAAGCTTTCACCCGATATTTCGAGGTCATCTGTAGCACGACCTCTATAGAGTGGTCGTGGCTGCGGTGACTACATCTTCCTCATGGTTTTATTATCATGACATTTTGCCATCAGCTATCACCACACATATGTCACGCCACTGTCTTGATTTTATTACTTTCATGTTTTAACCCGCGTTAGAGCGAGGAATTTTAAGGCCCCTTTACAGCCACGCACCATATCACTGTTCATATCTGTAGTCAATTGAAATGGCGCTCTTTGGCCATCAATTGGCCCTTGCGCCACTAACAACTACTCATCATCATCAACCTTCAGCGATGCAACAATGAGCGTCCAAAAGGAACGCACTCATTGGAAAATAACATCATCATCGTTAAAAGTAAAGGAATACGGAAAATATACGTGCCCCATGAGCTACGCCCAACCATTCTGAAGAAAGCACATCAACATTTTCGGCATCTCGGAGTGAAGACGCTACCACTCCTGTCTCCGCAATATTACTGGCTACATATGGTAACCGATGTTTCCACTTACATTCGGCATTGTAATACATGCCAGAGATGCAAGAAGACTAAAACAAAAAAGTTGGGGACGCTTGAATCACTGCCTCCAGCTGAAGAGCCCTTCGACCTCTTTGCAATAGACACCATTGGAGGATTTTCTGGATATGGCTCGTCAAAAAGGTTTATACACTTGGTTATTGATCATGCAACTCGCTACGTATGGGCGTTTGCTCATAAAAGTGAGAACAGCGACGCCTACATTTCATGCTTAAAACATTTTTTTCTTCTGGAAAACCACGGAAGATCCTTTCAAATCGTGGAACAGGATTTACCGCAGAAAAATTCAAGCAGTTCTTTAAACATAATCGTATACACCAACTATTTACCTCAAATGATCATCCACAATGCAATGGCATGAACGAGCGGACAAACCAGACTATCGTAACGAGACTTAAATGTAAAATCAATGACGAATCAAAGAAGTCTTGGACTAAGCTGCTTCCGGAGGTAATTGACGAATACAACAGGACACCCCACGAAGTGACCGACTACGCACCTTCCTTCCTGACGTATGGAATTCCATCTTATCCTACTGTACTGAAACAACGAGAAGAAACTGTCGAAGAAGCGCGAAAAAACTGCAGTTACCAATTCTATCGCCTACCACAATAAGAACAAAGTTATTTATGATCAAAAATTTCTTCCGATTGAGTTCCAAGTCGGTGACCTTGTCCTTTACGAGACATCATGGCATCCCAACAACGGCAAACTGAGTTCCGTCATGGAAGGACCCTGCAAGATTCTACGCAAGGTCTCGACAGTGAACTATGAGATCAACCGCTCCGTGCTACCCTTACGTAGAAACTCTGACATTGTGTATGTTAGCAAACTGCGGCGCTATTTTGAACCTTCTGAACTGAGACTTTCTCGAGGGGAGGGGGAAGTGTGACGCATTAACAAGGTGATTCTAGGAGAAGCCGATGAAGAGGAAGTGCGCGTCCATTAGAATAAACGCATGGGACCTGGACCACGACGTGTCTCCATTTTTTAGCGTCATATATATATATATATATATATATATATATATATATATATATATATATATATATATATATATATATATTTGAATGTCACAGGTTCGGATTCTGCCTACGGCAAGTTATCTTTTCACCCACTTTTCTTCATATTTACATTAAAATTCGGTCTAATACCTTCCCCTATACTTTCCTTGGCATTGTTGTCTGTTACATCGCATTATTATTGTGTAAAACACAGAAAAACGAGCCCTTAAGTACACTTCTTTCCTTAATTCATTAACGAGGGTCTCGTACTGGCAGACTTGGTGCCTTTAGGTGGTATACGAGGAACTATTGGTCAGCTACCCACTCGTAATAAGTTTACGTGCTACGTGACGCCAAATGGGCTCAAAAGAGTGTGATACACTCGCCAGCCATGGCTACTGGTGGCGCTGACTGACACTCCCACGTTTAATTCTCATATAACTTCAATAAAGTGGCTGGGGGAATAGCTGTCGTGGTAGCTCAGTGGTAGAGCATCGAACGCGTGATTCGAAGGTCGCAGGTTCGGATCCTGCCCACGGCAAGTCATCTCTTCACCTACTTTTCTTCATATTTACATTAAAATACGGTCTAATATCTTCACTTGTACTTTCCTTGGCAATATTGTCTGTTAGACTTCATTATTATTGTGTAAAACACAGAAAAACAAGCCCTGAGGTATACACTTCTTTCCTTAGTTCATTATCGAGGGTCTCGTACTGGCAGACTTGGTGCCTTTAGGTGGTATACGAGGAACTATTGGTCAGCTACCCACTCGTAATAAGTTTACGTGCTACGTGACGCCAAATAGGCTCAAAAGAGTGTGATACACTCGCCGCCATGGCTACTGGTGGCGCTGACTGACACTCCCACGTTTAATTCACATATAACTTCAATAAAGTGGCTGGGGGGATAGCTGTCGTGGTAGCTCAGTGGTAGAGCATCGAACGCGTCATTCGAAGGTCGCAGGTTTGGATCCTGCCCACGGCAAGTTATCTCTTCACCCACTTTTCTTCATATTTACATTAAAATACGGTCTAATATCTTCCCTTGTACTTTCCTTGGCAATATTGTCTGTTAGACTTCATTAATATGGTGTAAAACACAGAAAAACAAGCCCTTAGGTATACACTTCTTTCCTTAATATATATATATATATATATATATATATATATATATTGATAGTACACCTTTAGTGGTGAGCAGAAGAGACGTTTACTTTGTGGAAAACGTAGCGGTAGAACCGACCAGCTGTCAAGCGGAGCGAGCGCGAGCAGCAACAACACTCTTCCTTCTCTTCTTCAGCTGGCGTTCCGGCCTGTGCCAAATATCAATGCTACAAATCACTCCCCCCTCAGAAAAGGAGCCATCCTGGCGACCTATGGAACGGGTACGACGGGTGGGTCGTAGTGCGGCTTCAATCGATCTACGTGAACAGTCTCGCGGCCTCGATGCCGTCGGTCTGTTGATGGTTGAACCGGCTCAACAATATAGTTAACCGGTGAGGCCTGACGTAGGACTCGGTAGGGGCCTTCGTACTTCGGCAGTAGCTTTGTGGAAAGACCAGGAACAGATGAGGGAACCCGAAGCCATACCAAGGCGCCAGGCGAGTATGACTGCGAAGACAGGTTTTCGTCGTGACGGTTCTTCTGGTACGCTTGATCTTGGGCGGTTAAGGAACGCGCGAGTTGCCTGCATTCTTCTGCATAGGTGGCGACTTCAGATAGAGTTGTGGATTCCGAAGCGTCTGGATGATACAAGAGAATGGTGTCCATGAATGAGGAAGGTTCGCGCCCGTAAAGGAGGAAGAACGGAGAGAATCCTGTCGTAGACTGAGTGGCGCTGTTGTAAGCGTAAGTTACAAAGGGTAGTATGCGGTCCCAGTTGGTGTGATCAGCGGACACGTACATGGATAGCATGTCGCCCAGTGAGCGGTTAAACCGTTCGGTCATTCCATTCGTTTGCGGATGGTATGCGCTGGTTGTCCGATGCACAACGTTGCATTCGCGAAGAAGGGCTTGTACCGCTTCGGAGAGGAACGTACGGCCGCGGTCACTGAGTAGCTCACGAGGCGCGCCATGGCGTAGAATGAGATTGTGAAGGATAAATAAGCCAACTTCACGTGATGTGGCCTCTGGCAGCGCAGCAGTTTCAGCATAGCGTGTCAAGTGATCAATGGCGACAATCACCCAGCGGTTCCCGTTAGGCGTATAGGGAAGGGGACCGTACAAGTCAATTCCGATGCGGTCGAAAGGGCGGGAGGGGCAAGGCAACGGCTGCAGTTGTCCATTGGCTATGTGTGGTGGGCTTTTTCGGCGTTGACATTTGGAGCACGAACGCACGTACTGTCGGACAAAGCGGTACATTCCGCGCCAATAGTACCGCAGCCGGAGACGTGCATACGTTTTTATCACACCGGCGTGGCCGCATTGAGGATCCGCGTGAAAAGAGTCGCAAATGTCGGCACGTAGGTGGCGAGGAATCACAAGCAACCACTTGCGGCCGTCAGAAAGGTAGTTGCGACGGTACAGGAGTCCATCGCGGATGGTAAAGTGTCGAGCTGTGCGCTGCAGTGAACGATTGGGCGTAACTTGGGACGGCCGAGACAGTAACTCTATCATAGAGGCTATCCAAGCGTCTTGGCGCTGTTCATAGGGCATGTCCGCGTACGAAAGTGCCACAGCATCGAGGCTGGATACAGAAGTACTTCCGTGTTCATGGGGAAGTGGAGAGCGGGAGAGAGCGTCGGCATCTGAATGTTTGCGGCCTGACCTGTAGACGACACGGATATCATAGTCTTGGAGGCGTAACGCCCAACGAGCGAGACGGCCAGATGGGTCTTTTAGTGACGATAACCAGCAGAGGGCGTGGTGATCAGTCACGACGTCAAATGGACGGCCATAGACGTAGGGTCGAAATTTTGTGATTGCCCAGACGATGGCTAGACATTCTTTTTCTGTGACTGAATAATTCTGTTCAGCCCTAGTAAGAGTGCGACTGGCATAAGAAACGACGTACTCGTCGTATCCAGACTTGCGTTGAGCAAGAATAGCGCCAAGTCCGACTCCACTTGCGTCGGTGTGTATTTCTGTAGGGGCATCAGGATCAAAGTGACGGAGAATCGGTGGAGATGTCAGCAATTGACGTAGTTTCGCGAATGCCTTATCGCAATTGGAAGACCACGCCGAAATGCCCTCGGTGTCAGAAAGTAGCCGTGTTAAAGGGGCCATGACAGATGCAAAATTACGGACAAATCGGCGAAAGTATGAACATAAGCCGATAAAGCTCCGGAGTTCCTTAAGTGTCGATGGCTTCGGAAACTGGGCGACAGCACGGAGTTTTCCAGGATCAGGTAGAACGCCGTCCTTGCTGACAACATGCCCTAAGATGGTGAGCTTCCGGGCGGCAAAATGGCACTTTTTCAAATTTAGTTGGAGCCCAGCATGTGTAAGGCAATGCAGGACACTTGCGAGGCGCAGAAGATGGGTATCGAAGTCTTTTGAAAAAACGACGACGTCGTCCAAATAGCAAAGACACGTCTGCCATTTAAGGCCTCGAAGTATGTTGTCCATCAGACGCTCGAAGGTGGCTGGGGCGTTACAAAGGCCGAACGGCATCACGTTAAACTCGTACAAGCCGTCCGGAGTTACAAACGCAGTCTTGGCGCGGTCAGCTTCATCCATGGGTACCTGCCAGTATCCCGATCGAAGATCCAGCGAAGAAAAGAATTCTGCACCTTGCAAACAGTCGAGAGCGTCGTCAATTCTGGGGAGCGGATAAACATCTTTGCGCGTGATCTTGTTAAGGCGCCTGTAATCCACACAGAATCGGATGCCCCCGTCCTTCTTTTTGACCAGTACCACCGGGGAGGCCCACGGACTGTTAGACGGCTGTATAACGCCACGATTGAGCATATCAGACACTTGATCGTCTATAACTTGGCGTTCGGCGTGGGAGACCCGGTATGGACGCTGACGCAATGGTGCGTGGGTGCCAGTGTCAATACGATGGACAATTGCAGATGTTCGGCCCAGACTGGTTTGTTTGAAGTCGAACGATGAGCGGAAGTGGTCGAGAAGTGTCAAGAGTTGAGTTCGTTGGTCAACAGGAAGGTCAGGATCAATCGATGGAAGGAAGACGTCGAGGGAAGAGGTGGCGGATGTGAGAGCGGAAGTAACACTGGCGATCTCAAGGCTTTTTGCTTGATAGGGCAGTTGACTGGTGCAAACACAATCGATGTCCTCAAGGCGGCCGATGCATTCGCCACGGAATAGGGTGAGTGGTACAGAAAGGAGATTCGTGGCATAAATGTTTGCGCAAGTGGCTTCGACCGTCAGAAGAGCAAAAGGCAGAAGAACGTTTTTTCGAGAAGTGAAGTCTTCTGACGGCGTGAACATGACGTCCGAAAAAGCGGCATGGTCGCACGAGATCGGCACAATAACAGAAGACATAGGTGGAATATCAGTCTCCGCGGCGACGACAACACGAGAAATAGAAGGCTTATTATAATCGTCGTCGGAGAGCGATGACAATTCTAGTTCGGCCCGGGCACAATCAACAACGGCATGATGTGTGGAAAGGAAGTCCCAGCCTAATATGACGTCGTGTGAGCAGTGCGGAAACACGATAAATTCAACCACGTACAGAACGCCCTGGATGATTAACCGAGCCGTGCACGTCATAGAAGGGTTCACGTGATGCGCTGTTGCCGTACGAAGGGAGAGACCAGAAAGCGGAATCGTAACTTTTCTTAACTTGCGACACAATGCTTCACTCAATACAGACACGGCAGCTCCGGTATCTATTAATGCTTGAACGGGGATACCTTCAATCAAGACAGTTATTTCATTATTCGGTAGAGAACGAGGCCTTGTGGAGTTCGACGGTGGCGCAGTTCTTGCCTCCGGAACTGCGATGGTCAGTTTTCCGTTTGGGCAGGTGGTGCACGCCGAAGCATTGGTGAAGGCGAACGTCGGCGCGGGGAAGGCGATCGGCGTGGGTTGAAGGCGCGGCGGCTCGGCGGAGAAGTGTCCGAAGCTGCATGGAACGGCAGCGTCTGTGGTGGTTCTGTGGGGGCGTAGCCGTAGGTGCCATCAATAATGCCTGAGTGAGGGACGCGCCGGCGACAGAACCGCTCAACATGGCCAGGCTGACGACAGTAATAACAGATAGGTCTGTTATCCGATGTACGCCAAGGGTTGTTGGGAAGCGTTGAAGGACGGCGGTAAATGGGAACATGCGAGCCTGCCGGTACGTGTGTTGCGTAGAAGGCGTTCGCTTGGTGGGCAGGGTCGACGACGTTTGACGGCGCATGTACCTGCCTTCGCGCGACGTCAGCGTAAGTCAGGGGAGCGGACACAGGTGGTGGCTGGTACGTGGGGGGAAGTGCCTCGCAGACTTGCTCTTCGATGGTTTGGCGCAGTGACGAGGTCAGCCCATGCGTATTGCTGGGAAGCAAGGGGGCAAGGGACAACTGGCGTGCCACTTCCTCTCGGATAAATTGCTGGATTTGCGGGGTCAATACAGTCTGTTCTGGAGATATTGCACCAACGGTCAATGCTGGCGTGCTGGTCATGTCGAAAGTAGGCCGTCGCGTTGAAATGCGCTGTTTTCGCAACTCATCGAAACTTTGGCAGTGTTGGATGACTTCCGAAACTGTTTGCGGGTCTTTAGCCACCAGCATGTGGAAGGCATCGTCCTCGATGCCCTTCATAATGTGTTTTACCTTGGCGGTTTCCGACATGTCAGGATCAAAGCGACGGCAGAGGCCTACGACGTCCTCAATGTAGGACGTGAAACCCTCTCCCGACAGTTGGGCGCGATCCCGCAAGCGCTGTTCTGCACGGAGCTTGCGCACTGTCGGTCGGCCAAACACGTCCGCGAAGGTGGTCTTGAAAGTGGCCCAGTCGGTAAGCTCGGCTTCGTGGTTGTTGAGCCAGAGCTCTGCTACTCCTCTGAGGTAAAAGTGGACGCGGCCCAGTTTGTCGTTTTCGTCCCACCTGTTGTTGACGCTTACTCGTTCGAACGAAGAGAGCCAGTCCTCGACGTCCTGCTCATCGGTGCCGTTGAAGATGTCTGGATCTCGCTCTCTCGGGACGCCGGGACAGTGGACAGGTGGAGATGTAGGAGCCGTCTGCTGTGCAGCGTCGATGGACATTGTTGATGGCGAAGGTAGAGTTCGGTTGCGGAGTTCCAGGATGGAAAAAGGTACCCAGCACTCTCCACCACTTGATAGTACACCTTTAGTGGTGAGCAGAAGAGACGTTTACTTTGTGGAAAACGTAGCGGTAGAACCGACCAGCTGTCAAGCGGAGCGAGCGCGAGCAGCAACAACACTCTTCCTTCTCTTCTTCAGCTGGCGTTCCGGCCTGTGCCAAATATCAATGCTACAATATATATATATGAAGTAGTTCTGTGACAGACTTTCGCCAACAAAGCTCCTTGAAAAGGCCCAAAATAAGAAGACTCACGCTGCTGCAGACGATAACCTGATAACCTCTATAATGAGGTTTACAAACGGTTAACGTCTGAACTCTAACAACCTGCCAATGCAAGTAAGGTGTTTATTTTTCACGTTGCCCAACTATGCATTCCAATCGATTGAAGAAACACTTTTATTCGCGTTTCACTTCCAGGCAGCGCCACCATTATGCTATGGCAACTGCTCGCCAGCTTCAGCCAATGCTATGGTATTATATCGTTTCATTTCATTAAGCCGTCGGTCCATTTCAGCGCCCGCTAATGCAATGCAGCCAGCAATCACTGAAGCCTAAAATTGGCATCCGTTCGTCACCTCTCAAATTTTGTTCGATCAATGAATACTGAAATTGAGTTTCCACTTAGCGGGTGCTTTCAGAATACCTCTTAGTATAGGTAAAATCACATTGCACCTCGTCACACTTCACTGACTTCTTCACCGAACCCAAGCTAACAAAACGTTTCCACTACCTTTCGGCCTGAGCTTATTTCGAATGCGACAGAGTCAGGGAGTGTTGAATGGCTAGTAGAGAAGAACGAAGTGCGTAATCATTTCTTAGAAAAACCAATCTGTCACTTGACTAATAGTTGCGTAAAGCTACTACTTGAGCCAATCCATTTTCTTTCATCGTGATACTGCGTTTAGTGAACATTACATGAAAGTTTGCTGTAAGAGTTACCGAAAGCCAGCCAGCTCCCAGGCGGATAACATCAATACAGCAAAAACAACACGCTTCATCTAGCTACCTTAGCAGATAGAGTTGAGAAAACCGCGGGCTACAAGCCGTCAAAATATGGTTAAAAAAGACAATTAGCTCTCATACTACAAAGCAGATGACAAACATCTTTCAAAAACTTTTCAAAGTACAAATTGCTGTCACCTACCATCCTGACTTCAATATTATATCTATCTAGTCTTGCAATAACATATATTATATTCAAAGCAGCGGGAAACCGTTGAAAAAAAAAATAGAAATATTTTTGTCATTAGCGCATATTTTTGCGAATATTGCCTCAAACAGCGTTCGTATTTCGAATGTGCATCGGTAAATACTCGGCACACCACTATCGCCACTGGAGGATTTGCAGTACTCTAAGTATATTCATGTACGCAATTTTGGAGCCCTTTTTAACTCTCCTGTCCTCTATTTCTAAGACAAAAAGAAACCATTGGCAGCAATTGCGCGGAAGCTATTGCCTTATACGCGGTGCTTCCTATTTACAAAGCTTTATATTCAAGCTGTGAATTTACAATTAAGTTGAATAAAAAAATTGGCTGATCCCACGTACAGTGGGAATTGATGATATGCGAGGCATGAATGAGGAAGATTGATATGTTACTTTAAAGTAAGCACAACGTTACGAGGCAGAGGTAAATTATGGTGTACATGACTTACATGTCCTGATTATTATGTTTGGACGTGTCATTTACCTTCGTCATCTGTTCAGGTCACCTGATACCAAATTTGGTATATGTTGAGCTAGCAAAACCGGCGCGAGCGTTCCATAACGGTAGCATGTAGTCCATTTTTACATGACACGTATGCCATGAATATAATGTTCGAACGTGTCATTTACATCCGTCGTCCATTCACGTAACCTAATGATAAATTTTATTTATGTGAAAATAATGAAACGGCCGCGAGCGCATCATGAGCGTGGTATCTTGTCATGTTACTAAATGAAACGCATCTCATGATTATCATGTTTGCACAAGTCACATACCTTCGTCGTCCATTCACGTTCACTAATATGAAATTTAGTATATATGAAGCTAGCGAAATGGCAGCGAGCGAATCATAAAGGGCCCAATATAATTTACATATTCGCAATGTCCATGGCCTTTAGGTGGCGCCCCGTGCAATCCAATATGGCTGCGAAGGAGTGATCAACCTGTGAACTCGCATAGGAAAATATAAGACGCACGAACGTATACTCCCCATGCCACAATGAGCGGATGAACTCTTGATCGTCAAATGAATGTATATCGGACCGAAGTATTTTCCCAAGCTATGGAAAGTGCTGAATGTTCGCTACTTCGTTTCTTGCCGCAGTGCGAAGAGTGGTGGTGTCAGCTGATCGTCCGTGTATCGATGCAGCTTTGCATAATTCTGTGTGCGCTACAGAAAACTGCATGACCTAGAATTCACGTATGAACTGAACGGCACTCCGACATCATTTGTTCCGAGCCTGCCTGACAAATTTGCCGCAGTAGTAGGCCACTAGCAAGTAGCCCGCCGTCGCGGCTGCGCAGGACCAAATGTTTACCGTAGCGATGGTTTGCAAACGTATTAAGCGGTCGTCAATACTTGCGCTGTAAGCATCATGCAGTTGCTTCTTCAACAAAACACAAACATATAACTTTCCATTAAGTAGCGCTTGTGTCACAGCCATGAACAGACTCCAACAGTGTGAGATTCGCTGCACTCGGATGCTGCAGGCTCCATCAGCGCTATCGAAACAAGGATACTAAAACAAATAGACGCGTACGCTTTTCGTCTAAATTGTGAAAATTAGTCGAACAACCACGTTGTACGGACGGCACCGGTGAAGTGGAAGAGAAGTAAGCGTGAACTGTTGTCGTAACTGCATAATACATTGCTCTAACCATTTCGCTTCGCTGGTCGAGCTCGAGCGCATTGGTGGCATGGTGGCATGTGGCGTTTTGTAATATTCACTGTGATTGGGCTACATGCAATGCACAAGAAAAGCTATGTTTTTTTTTATTTTGAGCTCACTGAAGCTTATTATAGAATAAATACGATCAAAGTGACTTACAAGCGTAAAAAAACATTAACTCACGACAAAACTGGAAGTGCAACTCGCTGCTCGTGAGCTAGCAGCTAGTCGTTCATCGTCTCTGTCTTTCTCAGCTCATTGACAACCACCTACATCTAGTGAAAAATCCTCGAAGACGGTTTCTTTGAACATCACTGCTGAAAGTAATTAGAGGAATTCTCTCGGTGGAACGACATCGATAGCACCAAGAACGCGTCATTGCAAAACTCCAACATGGCAAACGGGATTACGCAGTACATTTCGCTTCAACACCAGCCAAAAAAGGAATCGCTTGCAGCGTGATACCATCTATCAACGAACGTAAAAAGAAGCGGCACTACGTAGGCTGAGGTTTGGAAGCGCAAATAGATAGCCTGCGCTACTTTCCGCTTGCAATAAATGTTATGGGATTCATGCACTACAAAAGCACTGACGAGTGCTATACGCACGTAACACAAGGTATGTTTCAACTGCAAAGGTTAGACAATACCAAATAACTATCCGAAGTGGCTGCGGTAAATCTCGCGAAGGTGATATGAGTATTCTGCAGGCTATATTCGGAAGCGAAAGTTGCCACGTATCTTCACGAAAACTTCGCCTCTCGCAAAAACGACTGTGATTTATTGTGTCACGAACGCTCCGATATATTCAGTAATGCACGCAATATACAAAGATGTTTGTGTTCGTTTCTTGCTAATGCCTTAACACTGAGGCTAGCACCGCCGAACAAGGGAGCATCTGCCTACTGATCATGCTTGAGAGGACGCTCCTGAATTCCGCTAGGCGGCGCGACAGTCTATGAACATTGCAAATGGTCTGACGCCAGGCTTGACCGGTGCGACTAGCGTGAGTCGGCGCGGCTCGGTGGCCACCGGCGCGAAATGCAACATGATGCATTTCGAGCCGACGACGTTATCCACACAGCACAGCACCTCTCTTTCTTCGCGACGAAGGGGCGCTGGGCGCGCTCAAACGAGCTTCGGCAAAGCAGCGCAGCGCGGAGGTTGCCGGCGAGTATTCGCAATGTTCATACGCTGACGCGCCACCCAGCGGAATTCAGGAGCGTCCTCTCATGAATGATTAGTAGGCAGACGCTCCAAATGCTGCCTTGTTCGTCAGTGCTATCCGCAGTGTTAAACGTGAGCAAGAAACGAACACAAATCACTTCGTATGTTTCATGCATCAGTGACTATACCGGACGGACCGTGACACAATTAATCTGATTCGTTTTAGCGAGACGTGAAGTTTTCGTGGAAATACGCGGCAACTCGCGCTTTCGCCCGCCAAGTACCCATAACAAATTCACGAGATTTTCTGCAGCCACTTTGGACAGTTGAATGTTAATGGCCGACCATTTCAGTTAAAACTCGCCTTTTTTGCGTGCGCATCGCAATCACAGTGCTTTTGTAGTGCATAAATCCCATAATATTCATGGTACGCGGAAAAAAGCGCAGGCTCGCGATTTGCGCTTCCAAACCTTGGCCTACGCTACACCACTTGTTTTTTTATTTACGTTAGTTAATAGATGGTAGCACACTGCAAGCAATTCCTTTCTTGCCGGGTCCACACGCTCAGAGGGTGAACAAAAATAGCTCATATGAATACCCGGCCACTGCGGAATTTGAAGCAATGAGCCCGCCCATGCCTCGGCCCGAAAATTAATCTTCCGGACCTCCGACCCCGGCATAACGCACCTACCCTCGGCAACGCGTATGCACCCGCTCCTAACATACACAGATATTCTAGAACATCAAAGACTCGAAAGACGGAAACTTTCGCCCCCAGGGCCAAAGCTCAGTAAAGAATCTCAGGTAGCGTGGCGTCGCCTGCACACTTTGTCTTACCCCAATCAATACATACTGTCCAAGACAGATCCGTATACATACGCACCACAGGGCAGATTTCGCGTCAATAAACCAGCCACCCTGTATCCCATGGTATGCGAATGCCCACGCAATCCACCTCTACAACCCAGAGCACAGGGTGTGAGGGAGCTCTGCCAGCTCGGATTCGAAAACCCAGAGGCTCTTGTGAGACCAGCGAGTACAGCAGCCCGTGCCAATGGGATCCCGCACAAATTATCCCACTCACCGACATTCCTTCCTCGCTCGAAAATAAATGTTTTATTCTCTTTCTTCTTGCCGAGTATCGGAGTGAAATTATCTCCGCACCCGCAGATAAACGTGGTGAGTGACGCCGTGTGGGTGTTGTGCATGGGTGCATGACGCCGTGTGTGGGTATTGTTGGTGCTATCGAAGTCGTTTAGCGGAGAGAATTCCTCAGATGACTCTAAGCAGACATGTTCAAAGAAAGCGTCTTCACGTCGAGAATGTTTGACTGGTCGTAGATGGTTGTCAACGCGCTGAGAGTGGCAGCGACGATGAACGATCAGCTGATAGCTCACGAGCAAAGAGTTGCACTTCACGTCCCGTCATGTGTGAGTGTTTTTTCACGCTTGTAAGTCACTTAGATTGTATTTATTGTATAATATTCTTGAGCTAGCTCAAAATAAAAGCATACTTTTTTGTGCACTGAGTTTATCCCAATTACAGTGGATACTACAAAACGCCACATGCCACCAATACGCTGGAGCTCGACCTGCGAAGTGAAATGGTTCGAGCAATGAAATGAGCAGTTACGGCTACAGACCATGCCAACTTCTCCTGCACTTCACTTGGTTGTTCAACGAGTTTTCGCAATTAAGGCGTTGCAAAAAGCGTACGCGTGTATGTATTTCAATATCCTGGTTTCGATCACGCTAACGAAACCTGCAACATCTAAGTTCAGGGAACCGAGCTCTGTTAGAGTCTTATCATGCCTGGGACAGAAGTGCTTTCATTCTGTTGAAGAAGCAGCTACATGAAGTTCACGGCGCAAGTAACGGCGGCGTAATATGTTTGCAAATCATCACTACGTTAAACATTCGTTCCTGTGCATCCGCGACGGCTCGCTATTTGCTAGTGGCCTACCACTGCGACAAATCCACTAGACAGGCTCGGCACAAATGATTTCGGAGTGCCGTTCAGTTGCCCCACCGTTGTGGTCTAGTGGCTAAGGTACTCAGCTGCTGACTCGCAGGTCGCGGGATCGAATCCTGGCTGCGGGGGCTGCATTTGCGATGGAGGCAGAAATGTTGTAGGCCCGTGTGCTCAGATTTAGATGCGCGTTAATTAACCCCAGGTGGTCGAAATTTCCGGAGCCCTCCACTACGGCGTCTCTCATAATCATATGGTTGTTTTGAGACGTTAAACCCCACATACCGAGTGCCGTTCAGTTTACTCGTGAATTCTGGTTCGCGCAGTTTTCTGTAGCACGCAGACGATCAAGCAAATCAGATTTGATACACGATCGATCAGCTGATACCACCACTTTTTCCTCTGCGGCGAGAAATGAGGTAGCCAACATTCAGCAGTTCTTATCATTAGGGAAAGTACTCTGGTTTGATATACAATCATTTGACGATCAAGAGTTCATCTGTTGAAAGCGGCACGGGGAGTACGTCCACGCGTCCTATCTCTTCTTGTATGAGCTCAAGGGTTGATCATCCTTCTGCAGCAATCTTGGATTGCACGACACGCCACCTATTCGCAATGCTCAAAGACTGTTGCGCCACCTAGCGAAATTTAGCAGCGTTCTCTCAAGGATTATCAGTATGCAGACGCTCCCAAAGCTTCCTTGTTCGGAGGTGCTAGTCGCAGTGTTAACGCGTAAGCAAGAAACGAACACAAACCATCTTGTATGTTTCATTCATCAGTGAACTTATAGGCCCGCTTACGACACGATAAACCTGATTCGTTCTTGCGAGACACGAAGTTTTCCTAAAAACACGTACCAACTTACGCTTTCGATTATAGCTCGCTGGCTACACATATACGTGTCACGAGATTTTTCGTAGCCACTTTGGATAGTTAAATGTTATGGTCTGACCACTCCAGTTACAACTCTTCTTGTTTTTGTGCGTATAGTATTCGTCTTAATGGGAAGTTAATTGCTTGTATTACGTTGAAAAAGCAGCTGCATGATGCTCACAGCGTAAGTAAATGACGTTGGCGTAAGATGTTTGCAAACCATTGCAACGTTAAACATTCGGTTCTGTGCAGCCGCGAAGGCGTGCTACTCGCTAGTGGCCTACTACTGCGGAAACTCCGCTAGACGGGCTTGGCACAAATGATCTTGGTGTGCTGTTCAGTTCATACGTGAATTGTAGGTCATGCAGTTTTCTGTAGCAGGCACAGGATTACACAAAGCACCATTGATACACGTTGAACAGCTTGCACCACCACCCTTTGCACTGCGGCAAGAAATGAGATAGTGAACATTGAGCAGTTTCTATCGGTTGGGAAAGTACTTTGGTTCGATATACATTCATTCGACGATGAAGAGCAACCGTCTCTCGTCCAGATACCTGTTCGTTACTCCAGGCTACCCACACCCCTCGAGATATCTTAGAACACCAGCGTCGACAATACCCACCACCCTTTTTTCGGCTGATTGTAAAGGAAGTGCATGAGTGGCGCTGCCTGCAGACAAATACACATCCGCACCTGCTCTTAAAACATGCGATGCACCAAACCGCATACATGGGTTCTTGCCTGGGGTGTGGAGGACAGCCAACACTTGCTCACATTACATGGGAATGTAAGTTAAGGCCAGCTAAATTTAATACGCCTCAGATTTCTGCGAAAAAATTCACAATAGAGCAGTGGGACACCTTGCTCGCCAGCGAGGAAAAGGAGACACAAATGGCACTCCTGGACCAGGCGCAGCAGGCTGCTGAGGCCAGTGGAGCCCTGGACTAGGGGCCCCACCCACCTGTTTCTAACCCTTACTTCATTTTTCTCTGTAATAACCGTTTTTCCATCCATACATGCGGTGAATGCGGCACGGGCAGTACGTCCATGCGTCCTATCTCTTCTTATGCGATTCACGGGTTGATCATCCTTCCGCAGCCATGTGGAATTGCATAGCGCGCCACCTATAGGCCATGGACATTGCGAATATTGCAGGCAGATCATCGCCTGGTGTGGAATCACCGGCGTGACGCTACCTTACGAACGCCGACGTGAACGCGCGCTGGGTCACGTTGAAGTGTAGGCGCCTTGAGTGTGGCATGCAGTCATGTTCTTACATGACACGCATCTCATGACAGCCATGGTTGCACCACTCCCATACCTTCGTCATTCATTGACGTGACGAAATTCCAAATTCGGCATATATATAAAGCTAGCGAAACAACCGCGAGCGCATCATAAGTGTAGCTTGTAGTACTGTTGTTACAAGACACGCATGCCATGATTATCATGTTTGGATGTGTCTCCTAGCTATGTCATTCCTTCCCATCACGTAATACCAAGTTTGGTAGATGTGAAGCTGGCGAAACGGCGGCGAGCGCATCATGAGTGTGGCATGAAGTCTGGTTGTTGCGTGACACGCATGTCATGATTTTATGGTATGGTGTGACACGCATGTCATAACATACCAGTTTTGCAACATGTCATGTGAACGAAATCATCGCAAGAGCAGCTAGACCATGAAATATGAATTATGACATTCGTGACACGCATGTTATGATTTTCATGTTATGACTAGTCGCCTGTGCTCGCCATAAACTGATGTTATGCCATACAATTTTTGGTATCGATACCATTATGAAACGGCCTGGAGAGCTAAAAGTCGTAGGTGGCTAGACAGACAGACAGATAGATAGATAGATAGATAGATAGATAGATAGATAGATAGATAGATAGATAGATAGATAGATAGATAGATAGATAGATAGATAGATAGATAGATAGATAGATGCGCTCAAAGCGGCCAAAGCTCAGTAATAAATTCTTCGCATTTAAAGCTGCGAATATTATATTCGTATGAACGCGTTCTTTGCGTCATTGTTGAAACTTCTACTTACCACAGCGGTGGTCGCTGTGGTTATCAGAACTTTATTGTTTTGCCAAAGTGTGTCTTTCATCGTTTCAAGATGTCTACAGCTACAGGCAATACAATGTCTAAGACAGCGATTAAGCATGACACTTTTTTCTTTGTTTTTGGCAATATTAACCCATTTCTTGAAACCCCCGGCCTATCGTCATCACTGTTATAAAGTATAACGGGCTTTTATGTATAAATCGGAACTTTATTTTGGTAATACATCACATCAGTAACTTTTTTCGTGGGTAGTATCATGTTTATTGTTTCGAACGAGTACAATTCAGCAAGAAGCTATATTCATTGGCATTAGGTAGCGTGCTGGTATTAGCATGCTGAAAAATATGGGACAAACATTAACAACAATGAACTCATAGGCTGCGTCAAGTACGTTACGGTGTAACAGTGGTTAGAAATCTCGGCAGCTGTGTTATAAATTTCGCGGGTTCAATCCCAGCCATGGCGGACCTATTTAAATGGAGATGAAAACACAAGCTTCTTTTTGATTTAGTCTAGAATTCTACCACAGAGCTACGCTGGTTTTTCAAGCTGTGCGGAGAAAGACCAGTACAGGCGTCATATCAGGTCATCCTGTGTTGCACTCGCAAAAATAGTTATTCGTTATTAGCACATTGTAATGATGAATAAGTTTGTGCTGGCATGACTTAGGTTGTTACATTAGGGCGCTTCTTGACACCGGAGGTAAGCGCCAATGAGCACTACTAATGCGCTTTATCGCACCGTATACCACACACTTAGCTTCAATTCGATTGACATGTGTGTTTTTTTCGCGAGCGTTCGTGAGTCATTCTTTAGCCATCCTTTAGGCACCAGCGTAGTCGTCCCGCATTCCTTGATATGTCCGCAGCTACTCAGTTTACCAACAAACTTTGATCTATTTTGCAACGCTTCTCTCAAAGCCCAAAAAGTGTCTGTAATAGGCAGCGCCCGATTATACTTGCGAATGAAGTCGATTTCCACAATGTGGGGCATCTGGCAAAATTTATACAGCAAACGCTGCTATGGGAGCAATACTTGTGTCACGCCCGGCGCCGTAGCTGTCTGCCGCCACCGCCACCGCTGGTGTCCGTAAGCACTGTCGCTTGTACAAATTATGAAAAACAAACCCAGTACAGTGGACACAGCGGGTTTGAATCTGGGTCCACCACTTCCCAGCCCAGTATTCTACCACCAAGACATGTCGGTTCTTGGGGCTTGTTCACAAACTTGTCCTAATCAGGCTTGATGTCAGGAAAGTAATCGCATGAATATGCGTAATAAAGCGTTTTAGAACAGCAAAAGAACAATCAGGCGTCATACAATACAAATAGCGTAAAGAATGGGTCGTCCAATGCTCCAACCATTTACAAAAGCATGTTCTTGATCACCTATTAACTCGGGCGGATACCCACATCAGGCATATTGCCTCATCGTCATCGGCCACTGCATGACAAATTGACACAAAGTAGCTTGCAAGGGTTTAGCGGATACCACGCTTCTCAGAAGAATGAAGAAAATTAGCGTAGCGAATGCTGGCCTACTACCCATAAATAAATGTTATTAATGCCGTAGTGGGTGCCCAGCAAGCGTCTTTGTAGCAGTTACGAAATGAGTGTTTAAAAAAGACTCTAAAAGGTCGCTCTTTTAGCTTTCGCTGTGACTGTGCTGCGCCTTCCACAACGGCCTGCCGTTTTTTTTTATTTCATTCGGTACCATAAAACAAGAGGACAGGGACTTTCCTGCGCTATGGATCGTCACTGTGCATTACGAAAAATTTGACGCATCGAAGCAGCCATCGTTTTGCTCAAAATCAATTGATCTCCATGTGTGTCGCTTGTCCCTTTTTAATTCAATGCGCCAAGCAATTTGCTCTCATGCAAAGCAGCTCAGATCCGCTTTGGCAGAATGGCACGGGTCTACGTCAGGCATTATAACGCACTGTATTTAGGCTGCTAGCAGAGATTCTCGCAAGGTTACATTCCCTTTGACATTGAAAGAGTTTGGATTGTCGATACTGGCATGTTAGATTTGTTTTTCGATCACCCAGCATTTTAAGTAGTTAGTCCAGACTTTGATGGAAAGCCTGCTGTTTTGAGAATCAGTCGCATTGCTAGTGGGGCTGTTGCCATTCAATGGTGAATCGCCCGAGGCATAGCATTGCGTGATTGACAAGATAAAAGAGGATTAGGTAACTAGGGGCGAACAGCGTTCGGGTCAGCGACCTAGTCCGGCACATTCGATATGAAATAAACAAAATACTGTCACACCACACACAATGTGGAAAGTAAAGTACAACAGAAAAAAATCATTAGCACAAGTTTATGCCGATTTCTGTCTCACTTTTGTTTATTTATGTATGCTCCTTAGAATATTTCTGGTCACCTTCTTTTGGAGCTGCTTTTTTAAGAAATATTTTTTGGCGTGACTCTGCACAAGTGTACAGTAAGCAGGATATTATAATCGGTATTAGCATATGTGAATGTCTGGACAACATTACCCGTTATATAAAGCCAAAAAGAAATAATGAGTCCTATGTTAGAGAAGTCAAAATTTTGAAGGAATTTGATCACAGCCATTTCACTGTCATTATATAAAAGTGAGCCATTGCTTGGTGTAACAAAAAGACTATGGGTCAAATCTCGCCATCTCTTAGGTTCATACTTCAATGCTCAATTAAATCTGACTGACAGTAAAAAAAGTCTGCGTATTTAACTCAGTAACCAATTACTCCTATATAAATCCTGAAGATATGAAAGACCTCGAAGACCTAGTTTTTTTGAAATGGATCAATATTCAAGGGCAGTGGCTTGTTTAGAGTAAACAATCATTTTCTTCTTCTGAACGTTTTTTTTCAGGTGTTTTGGCTTCATATATTTGGCTCAGTCGAAAATGTTGACGGCACGCAGGCAAAAGTGATGACTAGACAACTTCATGTGCCCCTTCTGCACTCAGAACTTCATCGCGCGAAGTACCTCGTGTACCTATGTCCGCTGTGACCGAAGGTACGTTGGCCTATATTGCTGCATCTAAAATGGGACTTCTTCCGTTCAATGACATTATACGTACCTTCGGGCGAAATATGGATCCAGGCAATCTAAGGAAAAAAAGGCTGTTCCCGTCGGCGAAGCCGGGTCAATATGAAGAAAGAGCCCTGCAACTTGTAGAGGTAAATGCAGGCCTTTGCCCTTTGAGTATCAAACCTCACATTACGTCCGTGACGTGTTGCTGTCTGCGTTTGTTCACACTGCTTCTTTGCTACGGTAATACTTTATTATCCATTAGTGCTATTGAAAAAATTTCCTGATTAAGGCAACTAGAAAAGCTCACTTGCTAGCTGCAGGGGACGTAGCATACGACAGGTGAGGATGAATTTACGATTTTGATTGTTCAAAGCTCGGCTGAAACCTGATATTGAAAGAATGTCAGAAAGAAAAGAACATCCTTCGCCATTCATTGGACGCACCTAAGAGGATTCAAATTCAAGAAATCGATTGGTCTTTTTTTTCACGCCTTTTGCGTGCAGAATCATCTGTGCAGCCGGGGTGGCAATTCGAGTGCGTTATATCGCAATAAACATACTAGCCTGTGGATTACTCCGATTTGTTCCCAAAAAGTCACACATCCTGTCGTGCAACATCTAGCAGGTTATTTTCTAATATTAAGCGAATAATATTTGACAGTTTGGTCATTAGATTATTACACGTTTCTATAACTTTAACTTGTACTCCGCTACATAGTGCTAAAGTTATACTCTTAGGAATTTATTATTCTGTTCGTGAAGACTGCTTCTATTTAACAGCCTTCTACGACTCAGTCATTTCAATTCATCGAATAAAGATATCTCTTAACAAGCAAAAGACACTTTGACAGTTTCCATGAATCAGTCAGAGCCCCCGCCTACGTTCTGGGGCTCTCATAGTCACCTTCTTAACACGGTGTACAATAAAATTTGCATTGAACAGGGACATGGTATGATAAACACAATTAACAGGTCATGACACGAGCAACAAGATTAGCCTGCTCGTACGCGAAGAAACCTTTTCCACCAGTCTCATGGACCCTCGTCACGTGGAACCTCTAAGAGTTACGTGAGACCTTCTCGAAGTTTCACACAGAACCACGTTGAACCTCGGCCTGTGGTATACGGGGATGTGCCACACGGAATTAAAATTTATATCGACCCATAAACTCAAGGACAGACTATGTATTTAAGCGAAACCGCTAAGGATCCAGCGATACAAAACATTTAGGGAAAGAGTCCTAGGGGCGGTCGATGAGTGAAAATTTCTAGTGGAAGCTAAGAAAGCTGTCGGAAATGTGCTTGCTATACTCATATAGATTAAGTAACTGCTGGATAAAAAAAAGAGCTATCTGTATTTTCAGCCTCAACGGCTGAAAATACAGATAGGGTTCTTTAAGGTTCTGTACCTTCGCAAATATTTATGATTTCAGTACGCTCACATTTCTCTCTACCTTAATAGCAAGTACTCTTTCGCATCAGGTGAACAACCAGTGTATTTAATCAATATCATCTCTATAACTGACAGAAGTCCATGAACATTCTTCAATAATTGAAAGCAAAAGCAGAAGCGCTGGTGTCCATGTGATAGGCCATGTTCGCAAAATTTCCCAACGTCCTCTGAAGAAAGGCGCGGTACAGAGATGTTTTCATTTTAACGAGCATTCAGTGTTCAAAGGGCTAAATCATCATCATAATGACCATCGTAATTGTAAACTTAGGTTACCTCAAGTGCAGAACTAATGGTTGTTGAACTACTTCCAAACCACGCTGTCCTCCACGCGGAGATTTCTTTGTATGCTGGCAAGTTTGATTATCCGCCGCTCCACGTAAACCTTCGTGGTTCTCGGCTATGTCTTTTATGACGTATTGTGTACGTCAATCAAAGAACCATTCCTGATTTGCATCTCTCATTGCCTGACATATCCACGCCACTTTTTCTGTTGAACACTGCTATGGTATTGGCTATGTAAACCTGTATCTTTAGGCTATGATCCGCTGTTTTGCAACTCACTTGTACTCGCGTTAGCTGAAAGTCACATTTACTCCAGGTTCATTTTACCATTTTTAAAATGCACAAGTGCGCTTCCTGCGCACTTGCGGATTCTCGGCACCTGTTGTGTTTCATGCGGAGTCGATCAAGGTCCTAGTTGCTTGTGCGAGGCTTTATCTGCTATGAATGTTTATGTCAAGCAAGCTGCTGACCTTACACTTTCGGCGTCATAGCGCAAGCAAACTTTATCATGCATTTG
The DNA here is from genome assembly GCF_013339725.1 of Rhipicephalus microplus. Taxonomy (NCBI): domain Eukaryota; kingdom Metazoa; phylum Arthropoda; class Arachnida; order Ixodida; family Ixodidae; genus Rhipicephalus; species Rhipicephalus microplus. Next base: position 45,207 of record NW_023613119.1, read on the forward strand.
AACATGGCGGAAGTGGCTAACAGGTATAAACTGCCACCCTTCTTACCTTCAATTGTGGTTTGTCTTTTTAACTCATTGGTAAACAATAATCTTTTATTTGCTAAGGAATATAATAAAACTGCTATGGGAACCAGTGAAGAAATAATCAACGCACATTTCAATGTGAAACTTTTTGGACCACTGTATGGTGCCGATATAAAAGAGAAAAAAGCTGACAGTTAAATATTATGCAAAATTTTATGTTGCAAAATCATGGTATGATTATGTATAGGACACCGAAGTAAAACACTCTGGAATTATTGACTATGTAGCATTATTTAGCGTGCATTGACTTCGCGGGGTACGCAGGCCTCTAGAATTTCACCACTACCAAGATTCGACCGTCGTGGCCGGGTTCGAACGGCATGAACTTCGGATCAGCAGCCGAGCGCTGCAACCACCGATTCAGCGTGGCGGATTCACAAGGTAAATAAAACACCAGGGAAGTTCCCATAAACTCTGCAGGGAGAGCGAATCGTTAGCTTCTTCAAGGCAGAGAGCTGAGCTTGTTCAATGAAACACAATGACACAGAGTGGAGGCGAAAACGAACACAAACAAAATACGCGACTACATGACGTGCTCGCACATCTGAAATGGAGATAAAGTAACAAACTTTTCTACGGAAAGTTTACGCACTACCTTGCTGCTTCCATTTAATTACCTGAAAGTACTGAAAAAACCAAAACAAAAAGCGGTGTTGCAAAGGCAACCACTGTTTTTGCACGGATATGAATCACAAACAATTCACCTTTTTGAAACATAAGAATTCCTTGTGCAATAGAACAGCGACTTGATTTATAAGATGAGTTAATTTATTCAGACTCAAGACATGTGCGATTACCTTAGGATACTCATCAAAAAGGCCCGAAAGATGTCCACTAGGCTACATCACCCGGACAGCAGTTGCGACAATACGTGATGTCATTGCCTTAGGATACTTATCAAAAAGGCCCGAAAGATGTCCACTAGGCTACACCACCCGGACAGCAGTTGCGACAATACGTGATGTCATTGACAATTTAACAAAACCACACAAAGGCGCATGCCCAAGATGTGAGATACCAATAACTTACCTATAGAGAGACAATGGTGTTTTTGTGAATGGCATCATTCCTCCTCCTCCTCCTCATCAACATTGCGATTTCCGTCATGACCAGGTTTTTTTTGTAGGATGACTCTTGCAACACTAATTAAGCTGGCGTGACTCAGCTGATATTGAGAGTTCCCGTCGATGCCTTCGACTACTGCTTACCGCCTCTATGACGCATTGCACATGTCGTTCCAAAGTTTTTGTTACTACCGTCTCGACTATGCTCTTCTTGGGATTGCTCGTCATTACGCCATGACAAAGAAAGCAGTATGCAATCCCAAATGCAATAATACCTCAGGATACAGCAAGTAAGCAGCACGTGGCTCTACGGGGCAGGGCCGCAGAAGGCTGTGGGACTGTTCTATTCACGCACAAACATGTCATTCAGTGAAAAAAGTTGTGTGCTCGACTTCTCCGCCTCTACATTGCTCCCCTCACTTTCATGGGCTGCATCCAAAAGCCGGTAATCCGGAGGGCAGGTGTGGCAGTTGCCGTAACTGGTTAATCGAAAATCCTTAATCGTACAAATCGTATAAATAAAATAATGAAATCATTTACGAATAAGTCTTTATCGTGCCGCAATAAATATTTATTCTATTTATCTTCAATACTGCACGATTGAGGGCCATGGCGTCACATACTCTAGGAC